>RJWT010025082.1:0-16247 GCA_004365215.1 Cuniculus paca | reverse complement strand
GTTATCTTAAAACAGCATGAATTAGTGTTACCTTCTAGTAAGCAATGGGTATACCTCAAAGGTGGAGAAAGGTCACTGATCTCTCTCACCGTGTATGTATGTATACACCAGTATGTGTGTATGCTGGGATGTATGTAGGGTAGAGTGGAAGAACTGATAGTTTTTAATATGAAATCATTCAAGGTAACAGTAAAAATACCTGCTTTCTCAATTAAGGAAAGGGCTTTTTGTCTGCAGAGGGATTTCTGGTTTACAAAGCATTTTCTGCTATATTATCTTGTTTAGTTCTCATCATGGTCTTACAAGGCACATAAGTCCCATCTCAATGATTCCCTTTTAACAGATAAGGAAATACAATGAAAAGCTCAGCCAAGCTAAAATAAAATGATGGAAGGTTTCAGAAACCAAATCGAGTTCTTCTTTCCAAGCCTGAGGTCTTTAAATGAGATGATGTGCATAAAATACCTGGCACAGTGCCAGGCTGAGCCAACTTCCTCAGAAAATACAAGCTTCTTTTCTCTTCTTTCACTTGTCACTTGTCACAATGAATACATCTATCTAGATCTTAACATAATTGATATTTGTCACATTTGACAATGAAATAAGATTTTTGTTTAGAGGACAAGTGTCAAAAGGCAAACTGTAACTGCAAAGAAGTAACTAAGCTAATTGGAAATAAATTCAGGAAAATAAAGTTATCCTTGTTATTGGCCCATTTTTAAGAAGTGGATCTTAGAGAGTAAACCAAGGCACTGGTTTTATATTTTGTAACAGTCCTACATGAAATACCACCTGCCTCTAAGTCTGACACTAACAATGTTAGCAGAAGAGCAGGGATATTTAATTTCTAGTGGAAAATAAAACCAAAAATCAACAACAACAAAAAACCCTAGGAACTTTAACTGGATTTCAGGTTCATGGGGCCTCTTACTGTTCTCATAGTGGTTTCTTATCACTTTGGTGTTTTTATAAACTCTGAAGTTTTAACTTACCAATAATTATTTCAATCCTACTCTAGGGAGCTCTGTTGTTGAGAGAGAAGATATACCTGCCCATTTGGTGAAAGATATACGTAACTATTTTCAAGTGAGCCCAGAGTACTTCTCCATGCTTCTAGTTGGAAAAGATGGAAACGTCAAATCCTGGTATCCTTCTCCCATGTGGTCCATGGTGATTGTGTATGATTTGATTGATTCAATGCAGCTTCGGAGACAAGAGATGGCCATTCAGCAGTCACTGGGAATGCGCTGCCCGGAAGATGAGTATGCAGGCTATGGTTACCATAATTACCACCAAGGATACCAGGATGGTTACCAGGATGACTACCGTCATCATGAGAGTTACCACCATGGGTACCCTTACTGAAAAGAAATACGTAACCGTAGCCCCAGCCAATTTCCCCAGCAGCTGCAAAAGCCACACGTGGCCAGCTGCATAGGGGAGTTCTTCCATACTGTCTTCGCTTCCTGTCTTTTTCTTTCAGAGTTCTCTCAAGATTAAATAAATAGCAAATTTTTGCCTATTCATGAGTTGTTATTGAAATTTTAAATCATGAAGACATTGTTTTGTTTTTCTAACTGGAAACAATCTGGTGCTAAGCAATGGTACTTAAAAATGAATATTATTTCCCTTTTCTTAAAGGGACATTATTTTGCATGTAAAACTCTATAAGTATTTATGGCTCTTTTTCTTATTTTTGTATTAATTGGTAAGTAAAAACTATAACTGCTAAAGAAAATAAAAGATCACAGCACATGTTCAGGAAACATCTTGACATCTCATAGATAACTTCCTAGCACTTTTTGAAATGTAAGCCTAAAAATGTTTTAGATCTGCTCTGTAGGAGTTTCTTTCATGAATTTTGTTGTAATAGCCACTTCCTGCCCTGCTTCTGTTATCTTTAGTGTCTTTTCAGAGATAGATCAAGTGGGTGAGAAATCTTCCCCACACTCTGGCACTGTAACCAGACATTCTTCCAGAATTCTGGCAGGTTGCTATGCAATTCTCGATCCGACTCTCTACAGACCCTTCACACTTGACCACCGTATTTAACTTACTAAGGAGCCCATTATTGTATTGGTATTTTATTTTGAAAAATGTAAGGAAGGATATTATATTCAGGGGTTCTTCTATTTCCAAAGACAAATGTTACCCAGTTATAGCTGAAAAAAGTGCAGCTGGATTGCGAAATGGTGTAATCCTCTTCTGTGAGAAATAGCATTTGTGTTTCACGTGTAGCTTACCAAAGTGAAGTCTCTTCTCCTCATCCCTTTCGCCTTCCTTTCCTCGCTTGTTTCTTTTTCAATAACTATTTACCAGTAGTATTTATGAGCTTGACCTCAGACAGGAATTTAGCTTCCTGATGAAACCATCCTCTATCAATAATGGGGATACTTATTTTCGGAACCGATGGCTAATTTTCCTAATCATCTTGACATTGGTTATTGACTCTAATAAGCACATATATTAATAGATGCACTCAAGTCACATGGGAATATTTGCTCTTAGTTTATCTGTGCCTATTGCATGGACAAGTCATCTTTATATCATCTGAACTTTGTTATAAATGATAATAAAACTGGAATTATAACTCAATGAACCTGGGAAATCGCTTGTCCTACCTCTCATTCTCCATAAAGACCATTCGTTCTTACTCGTTTCATAGGGAATTGAGGCATGGAAAGTTCAAGTGACTTTAGAACAGCTCTTTGTGTAAATTATGCTCCCACCTCAGCATGCTCCCACAGTGGACAGCTTTCCTTTTATCTCCTGGACAGTCTGTACCAGCTGCTTGAGATGCATGGGTGAAGAGCCAGGTGGATGTGTACTGTTCTTAATATCTTGCCAAGGTCAAACACAACTGAAAATGTCAATAAAAATGGATTTCCTTACCATTCCTTCTGAAATTGTGCACATACTTTCTTAAGAGACTCAAATAATCTTAATTTTGGAGAGACAGAGGAAAGGAAGGCAGAGAGGGGAAGGGGAGAGCTCTCGACAAGACACATCCTTCCAGGCCATGACCCCAGTGCCTCACTTCTTCCATCTAGGTGCCACATTTTAGAGTTTCCACCTCACAATGTCATCAAATCATGAACCCATCAATGGATTAATTCACAGATGAGGCTACAGCCTTCATGATCAGTCACCTTACCAAAAGCCCACCTCTGAACACTGCTATAGTGAGGACTAAGCTGTGAACACATGAGCCTCTCAGGGGACATTCCAGATCCAAACCATAGCAGAACCATTTATTATCCCCTCACAGCCAGACTGGAGGTTCTAAGGACACTCGGTGCAAGGACTGTGATTGTTCTGAACATCAGAGCCACTCTAATAAAGGATGTACTTGTTTCCGAATTTCCCAATGTGATCACCTATGTATCACATTTCTGATATCCTAAACCTTACAGACTGGGCAGTCTGTAAGCAAGCTGCAGAGATCTTAACTATTAGCACTTTACTTCTATAAAGCAAATGACACTTTATTCCTCAATCCATGGACCCCTGGAGCTGTGTGAAGAACCTGGCTGACTTTAAATAGCTAAGACTTACTGTGGGCAAAATAAAATGTTGTTTGGTTTCTTTTCCTCTTTTATAAGCATCTTTTCCTCTCTTCTAGCCCCTCCTTTACCCATTTCCCATGATCCAGTCTGACCCTCAGGTGGCTACCACAGAACAGATTCATGAGGTGTCTTTATATATATAAATGTATATTTTTATAAAACTTAAGATGTATTCTATGTGTAATTTTACATATAATCTAAAATATACTGAGATTTTGTAATTTTACTTATAAATCTAAAAGTTTTAAATGTATATACACAATATAGAATATATATTACATAACATATTAAAAATTCAAATACCCAATTTCTCAGTTATAAGGAAAAGGCATGTGCTGCTTTCAAGGCAGTTCATTTTAACCTGACTTCTCACCAAACAGGGGGCTTAAACAAGAGAAGAGAGTACGCTTAGGTGCCATCCCTCTCCTCACATATGGTAGATTGTGTTAGCCCCATCTTTACAGAACCAGCCCTTACATAAGAATTTTCAATCAATATAGAGAAAAAGCACACAGGCACTTGGCTCCCTATTGTATATTTCTGTGGCTCTGCTTCCCTTTCATCTCCTTGAAGTAGCTTCGAGCCCTTTAGCATAAGTTCAAAGATGATCTTTGGTCTCCAGGTAAAGAGGGATTGGTAAGGGAGTTTCTACCTACATTATTTGGTGGTAAATTAACAGGCTTGATTGGAAAGTCAAAATCGAAGATGAGTACATAGGAACCTTAAAAACCTATACAAAAGTATGCAAGTATTCAGGCTTAAAATATAGCTCACTTACAGAGGAAATATATATATATACACAAACTCATATATACATTTATATTATAGGGCATATATATATATATAGACATATAAACATATATAACTATACATTTCTCTCTATATATTCTCAGTATATATTTTTTCTCTTTATATATATTCTCTCTGATATATATATATATATATTCTCAGTAAGTTTATCAAATACTCTTTCAGAAAAGTAAAATCTATTTTAATAGTTTCTCGTTGAGATGAATTAGTATTAAAAAGCTATGAATGAAGGGCTGGGGATATAGCTCAGTGGCACAAACACTTGCCAGGTAAGTGCAAGGTCCTGAGTTTGATTCCTGATACCAGAAAAAAAAAAGCTAAAATATATATATAGTCATATAAAGCGTTTATTAGGTAGGTTTACAAGATTGGAAGCCAAAAAGTGCCAATGGCCTTTTGCCCAATCAGTGGTAGAAGAGTGCAACACAGTCTTCTGTGCACTGGGGGGCAGGAGCCAGCCACCCAAAGGTCAAAGGCCTGCAAGTTCACTGCAGTGTCGAGTACAAGCCTGTGTCAGAAAACTGAAAGTGCTGCATTGGAAGGCTGAAGACTTTGCACTGGAAGCCTAAAAGGAACTAGAGAGGAAGGTCCAGAGGCAATGGAGAAAACCAGAGGTCTTCCAGATAAAAAAAGGAATGACATTCCTCCTTTCCCTTTCTATTCTGTTTAAAGCCTATGATTGGTATCACCCTGGGGTGGATCTTTCCTCATCTTGTGGCCTACATGGCAATCATCCATACATACTTATAGCTTTACTCGTCTGCTAGGCCTTTCTTACTCTAGTCAAATTGACATATGACAATTAATATAATAATATCATGTCATGAAAAAATTATCTTCAACTGACTTTGATAATTGGTATTACAAACTAAAAGGCAAACTATTCTTTAAATAAAAGGTACACAATATTTTTTAAACATCCAAGTTTCACCAAATTTATGAAAATATCAATCCTGAGGTACTACTGTTTTGTGCTTTAATTACAGTGCCAATTAAACATGCCTTTTTATTGCTTAATTTCATATTTGCTTAGTTTCTACATTATCATGTATTGCTCTTTAAAAAGAAAACTGTAAGTTAAATAAATTAAGCTATTTCTAAAACTTCTCATTTCAAGCCCAAATACTGTGAATCATTTTGGGTAAATAGCAGATGTCTCAAATCTCCCCACATAAAAGTTCTATGTCTTAGACAGAAATGAAGATGCATCATGTCTTAGGAGAGATTCTCTGTGGCTTTCAAAGATTTTTTTCTAACTATTGACACCCATTCAGTAAAATTTTAAGCTGCCATGGTCTTGATTGTACCAAGCTGCATCAATGGAAAATTTTCAGACAACAGCCAGACTGTTCCCTCTAAAATGGTCCTTAAGTGGTCTGCTGATCAAAACGTTAAGAAGCATCACTCTGTCGACAAGTGCTACTGTGTAATCACATTAAACGTGATGCCTGCATGGGAAGGCAAAGACAACTTTACCACTGCTGCCAGTAAGCTGCAGCTATTTTAATGTCCATCATGTAAAATTCCAAATTTCAGAGATGATAAGGTGAAAACATGAATTTTCAAGTAGATGAAATATACTGTAACAGATCTAGGTAAAATTCCCAGAGTTTGTAAGAAAAAGTGCTAGTTAGGAGGAAACATGTCCTTTCTCACATCAGTGAAAAGGAATCAATGATTAATTTTTAATTCCTTAAATTGATAAATTTATAAAGCTCTAAGTTTTCTTAAAATGAAAAAAGTCACTAGTAATAAGAGTAGAAATGTAATAAATTTCAAATATTTTAAGAAACTTTCAGACTGGTTCAAAATATTAAGCCAATACTGTCTCAAAAGAAGTTTATTATACGCTAAAGAACAAGACAAATGATAATTCAATCAAAGCATGCAAATAATATATATTAATATGCAAATAAAGTCAATGTTAATATTACATTATAACAGTAATACCATTAATATATTTCACATTTATGTTATGAAACATTATTAGTAATATGTACAAACATTTAAAAAGCATTAAAGAACAAAAATGGTGACTTTTCAATTAAGGGTATATGTAAACCAGTTAAACTGAAACTGGCATGTACCTTTCTGCACTAAAAATGCAAAAATGAATGATATAAAATAAAAAATTTCCAAGTGTGGTAGCAGATGCCTGTATTCTCAGCTACTTGGAAGACTGAGGCAGGAGGACTGCCAAATTCCAGGCTAACTTAGGCAACCCAGCGAGTCCATCTCAAAGCAGAAAGGGCTGTGAGTGTAGTTCAGTGAGCACCGCTGGGTTTGATTTCTAACCACAATAAATAAACAAACAAACAAACAAAGAAATACAACGGGAAAGAGACACTCTACAATAAGTATTATATTAATACAGTGTACTTTTGTTTCAATGCCCATGAAATATGCATGAAAATGCATGAATAAAAAAGGAAATATTCAAAAATTTACCTGAAAAAGGATATAGATCTCATTTTCTAACCAAGTGTGTGAAAACCACAAATTAACAAAATATAAATAAAAACCTCAATTACACTCCCCTTGACTCAGAATAGAACAATTAGAAACAATGATAATGACACTATATTTCAGTCTTTGTGAACTGACTGAAGGTATATGTACACCAAGATCGTTTATACAGTTAATAAGATATTCACTAATAAATCAGAGGAAATAAAGGTTTTTCAGATAAGACGGAAAAAGAACAAAAGTAAAACCCCAAGAAAAACTGAACATACATTTTAGATTTTACTTTTTTTTCCAGCACCAGGGATCGAACTCACAACCTCACACTGGCCAGGCAGGCGCTTAGGCCACTGAGCTAAATCTCCAGCCCTTTGAACATACATTTTAATAAAGTAAAATTTAACTAAGAGAGGATTTTGGTGAAATGGTGGAATAGGAAGCACCAAGAATCTGCCTCCTCACCTAGACAACAATTGCAGAATCTGTCTCCTGTTACTATTTTGGAACTCTGGAGTCCACTGAAGGTTTAAAATTTTCCGAAGGCCTTAACTGTTGCAGTTTATTTTGGTCAACTTGTGCTCTTAGCACAATGGCAAGTACCTACCCCAGATCTCTTAGCCCTGTGGCAGGCAGCTGTGCTCATATTCTTGGGGCAGACTGCATAGCGCTGCACCCAGGGGGAGCCAAAGGGCCCTATTTTTCAACTACTGAGGAGCTGTGCTCTGATCAGTAGTGGCGGATCTGATCACAGAGGAATAGACAAAGTGGTGGCAGCCAGTGTTGTTGTATTTTACTCCATTGTTGCAGAGTTCTCCCTCTGTCAGGGTTAATTTTAGGTGTGAACTAAAGAATACCTAGAGAACTGGTAAAGCAGAGTTTTTGGGTATGTCTGTGAAGGTTTTTCAAAGGAGACTGTTGTGTTAAGTGGTGAACTGAATGAGGAGGATTCACTCTAGGTATGTGCAAGGGGTACTGTCCTATTAGCTGCAGGGACTGCACAGAATACAACAGCCAAAAGAAAAGTGATTTCCTCTCTGTGCTGAGGCTGGGACAACCTCGCTTTGCCCGTAAATATCAGGACTCCTGGCTCTCTGGCCTTTGTACTCCAGGACTCACTATTACCTTCTTAGTTTCTAGCTGCTTAGCTTCTTGGCTTTTGGTCTCAGACTCAGCGTTACACTCTTGGCTTCCATGGTTCTGAAGCCTTTGGACTTGCATCAAGCAACACTATGAGCATCCCACATATTGTTAACCCAGGAAGAGTGTGCTAACTCTAGTATATCAAATGTAATCTCTATGGTAACTACAAAGTAACTGAATATACACAAAAGGAAATGAAAAGGAAAATTAAACATTTCATCGTAAAAATCAACTAAATATAAAGGATGACAGTAAGAAACAGGACAATAAAGCTGTAAGTAACCGCAAAAAGGACAAAAGGAAGCCCCTTCTAGCAGAAATTAATTTAAATATAAATGGATTAAACTCTCTGGGTTAGCCAGCTTTTCACAGTGTCCAATTAATTACCTGAGAAAAACAACTGAGGGGAAGAACATTTTGTTTTAGTTCATAGTTTCAGATGTTTCAGTCCACGGTCAGCTGGCACACTGTTTTATTCCAGTGGCAAGGCAAAAGATCATGGCAGAAGCACGTGGCAGAAGAAAGCTGCTCATATCATAGCAGTCAGGAATCAGAATGAGAAGAGCCAGAGAGGAAGGGGTCAGGGAATAAATATAGTCACCAAATCATGGCCCATGACTCACTCTAAGTAGGCCCTAACTCCTAAGTTTCTAGTACCTCCCAGAAATGTCATCAAGTTACGAGCTCTTCAATGGCTTACTAGACTGATGAAGCTAGAGGCCTTGTGATCAAATCACCTTTCAAAAGCCCCACTTCTGAACATGAGGCCTGTGGGGGATATTTTAGATCTAAATCATAATACTTTCAATCAAAAGACAATGGTTAGTGGAATGAATTTTAAAAGCACAGAATTCAAATGCTGTGTATGGCATCTTTGAGAGACTCATTTTAGATCTAAGGATACAAATAAGTAAAAACAAAAAGATGAAAAAGGATATCTTATGCAAAACAGAAAACATTATATTCAATAGTGAAGACCAAAAACTTTTCTTCTAAGATCAGGAATAAAGCAAGGATGCCCATTTCTATTCAATATAATTCCGAAAGTTTTAGTCCAAAGCAGGTTAGAAAAAGAAATAAAAGTTATCCAAATAACAAAAGTTAAAATTACCACTGTTTATAAATAATATGATTTTACACAGAAAACCCTACCTCCCCAGAAAACAGTAAGGATAATAAACAAATTCAATAAAATAGCACAATACAAAAAGTCATCACATAAAAATTAGTTGCATTTCTATACTGAAAATCACAAAACTAAAGAGGAAATGATAATACCAAAAACAAAAGTTCTAGAAATTTTGGTAACCAATAGTGTAAAGGAATTATAACTACAATATAGATCTGAAAGAAACTAAAGATGTAAATAAACTGAAAGACATCGCATGCTCATGAGTTGAACTTGATGAGCAATTCTATCCAACATGATCTACAGATTTAATGCCATTCCTATAAAAAATTCCACTGACTTTTCTGTAAACATTAAAAACCCACAATAAAATTCACATAAGACTCCCAAGGGATCCTTAATAGCCAAAGCAGTCCTGAAAAAAAGAACAAGCTGGAGGACTTATACTTTCAGACTTCAAAATTTATTACCAAACTATAGCAATCAAAACAGTGTGGCACTAGTATAAAGGTAGACATACAGACCACTGGAATAAAATGGAAAATTTAAAATTAAATCCTCATGTATTTGGTCAAATGGTTTTCCAACAAGAGTGCCAAGACTATTCAAGGAAAAGATACTATACATTCTATTTGTTGAAGAGCAGTATTTTCAACAAATGGTGCTGGGAACATTGGATGCATGTGGATGCAAAAGAATGAGTTGATTTTACCTAACACTATATACAAAAAATAACTCAGAATGGATCCATAACTTAAATGTAAGACCTAAAACTATAAAACTCTTTGAAGAAAACATAGGGTTAAATTTTACTTTATTAGAGTTGCTAGCGATTTCGTGGATTCAATACCAAAAGTAGAGCCAATTAAAGAAGAGAGACAAAGCTGATTTTTAGACATTCTGCATCAAAAGATACTGTGTATAAAGATACTGCCAAAAGAGTAAAAAGGCAATCCACAGAATAGAAGAAAATATTTGCAAGTCGTGTATCTGATAAGGGATTAATATCCAGAATGTATAGAGAACTCCAACAATGACAATTACAAAACAATCTCATTCAAAAATGGAAAGAAATTAAACTGTAAGGAATTATCATCTCATACTCATCGAGGAGGGCAACTATCAAAGCAAAACAAAACAAAGACTGAGTGTCAGTAAGGATGGGAGAAACTGGACCTCTTGTATAATGTGTAGGAATGAAAATGGTACAGCTCATGTGGAATATAGAAGTTCCTCAAAGTATCAAAAATGGAATTATCATATGCTGTAGCAATCCTAAGTATAAACGAAAAAGAACTGAAAGCGGAGCCTTAAAGAGATACTGGTATGCTCATGTTCAGAGCTGCATTATGATAAATTATGGAAGTAATCCAAGTGTCCCATCAATAGATGAACAGGTGGGAAACACATTATATACAGATATAATGGATTATTATACAGCCCGAAGAAGAAAATTCTGGTATTTTACAATATGGATAAGTCTTCAAGACAATAAGCCAAGTGAAATGAGTCAGTTACAAAAAACAAATACTGCAAGATTCTAATTATATGAGGTACTAAAGAATAATCAATATTAGAGTAACCAGAATAATGGTTGGCAAGAGCTGAGGGGAAAGGAAATAAGGAACTATTGTTTAATGGATACAAAGTTTTAATCTTGTAAGAAGAGAAGTTCTAGAGATGGATGGTGACTATACAAAATGAATAACATACTTAGTACTCCTGAATTATACAATTAAAAATGGTTAAGGTAAAGTCTGGGTGTGGTGGTGCACTCCTGTAATTCCAGCACTCAAGAAACTGAGGCAGGAGGATTGTTCCAAGTTCAAGAATAGCCTGGGCTACAAAGTGAGCCCAAGGCCAGCCTAAACTGCATAATGAAACCCTGAGAAAAAAAAAAAAAAAGGAAAGAAAAAAGAACAAAGAAAACAACAACAACAATAAAAATGGTTAAGGTAGTAAACTTTTTGTATGTATTTTGTCACAATAAAAATCTGTACAAAAAAATTAACTGGAAGTAGCTAATCTAGTTAAAAAACAGAGAAACCATTCATATACAAAATTAAGAAAGAAAACAGAATTACAGTTAATAGGAAATTAAGGGAGAATGACTCAAAAACTCCTATGGAAATAATTTTAAAAATATGAATGATTAATTTCACAAAATACAAATGATTAAGAGGAAGAGCTGGGGCTGGGGATATAGCTCAGCAGCACAGGCGCCTGCCTGGCAGGTGCAAGATTCTTAGTAAAATTCCTGGTACCAAAAAACAAACAAACATACAAAAAACCCTCCAAACAAAAAAACAACAAGAGAAGGATGTAGGGAAAAAAAGTATTAAAAAAAAAAAAACCCAAACCAAACCAAAACAAAACAAACCAAAAACGAAAAACCATAAACCAAAAACCAAACAAATTTAAGCAATTTTACTAGTGAGCTCTTGGAGACTTTGAGGGAACATGTAAAAAATTTTTCCAGAGCACCAAGGCCAGTGGGAATCAGCAGTCTGACCCATGTCAAATCCATGTGGGACTGTTACAGATATGTGTTGATAAATTGCTTTGGCTTAAACTTACTACTAGCAATATCAGCAGGTTTCACTTATCTTGGCAGACACATGATGGTACTTGCAACAACTAAAACAGCAAGTGAGGTCAGAAGTTCTGTGGGAACACTAAGGACTCTAACACAAATCAATCTGAGCAAAACACTGCTTGTTTATTAAACTCATATTTGAATTTAAAACTTACTGGTTTTTTTTTTTTTTTTTTTGCAGCACCAGGGATTGAACTCACGACCTTGCACTTGCCAGGAAGGCGCTTGGGCCACTGAGCTAGATCCCTGGCCCTTGTCTTTTTGAGACAGGGTCTCACTATGCCGTTCAGGCTGGCCTTGAGCTCACTGTGTAGCCCAGGTTGGTCTCCAACTCACAATGATCCGCCCGTCTCAGCCTCCTGAGTGCTGGGATTACAGGCATGAGCCACCACGCCCGGCTAAAACTTATTGGTTTTATAGCTGCATATTTTATTTCATAAATTTGTCTTAGTTTTCTTATAAAAAGTATAAGCAAAGAAGTTCATATTTCGTTTTTTAAGTTACAGTAAAGCAGTAAGACAGGCATGGTAGTGCATGCCCATAATTGCAGCATTTGAGAGGCCAAGGTAGGAGAACTGCATGTTCAAGGCCAGCCTGGGTTACAGAGCAAGAGGCTGTCACAAAAAAAAAAAAAAAAAGGCAAACAAAGAACCACATACCCCCAAGAAAGAGTCAAGTAAGATACAGGCCCATGTTGAGATTTGTGAGAATTTTTTTTTCTTTGAAGAGGAAATATGTATTATTCAATTTTAGAAACTCTACTCTAGGTTTTAGAATAGGAAATAACTCTTTCCATTGAGTTTAATGCTCTCTGCTGCTTCTGCCCATCAGAATATGAGTCAATGAGTAAAATCAAGACAAGGGTAAAGGAGTGAAAGAGAACTGCTTCACTTGGTCTGTTGGGCCTGTAGAGTGAGAAGACTTCCCGTAATATGGGCATTTATGAACTCTGAAGTCTAGTCTACCTCATAAGTGACAACAGTTCTTCTCTCCAGCTTACACTGTCTCTTGATTCCAAGAGCACTTAGGATATGGTTTATAGACCTTGCACTTTCAAATTACCCTCCTTCTTAAAACAATGATGCCATGAAGTACTCTACCTCAGAGCCTCACATTTTAGTTCCAGCTTTCTCTCTCTTTCTCTCATTAGATGGTGAGTTAATGCAAATAAGCCTTACTTTGGGCAACAAATGCTGTACAGAAAGGAGGGAGGAGAAAAAAGTAATCATAAATAAGAAAAATTAATCTCTATACACTACTGAAATCTATAATTTAATGCATTCTCTGGGCAATACTTCTGTACGAATATTTTTGTGACTTGTTCTGTAAGATAAAGAACGTTTTGTATACTACTTTTCCTAAAAGTGAGTTCTTCTTATACTTTATCCTCCTGACCTTTAAAATGAATTGCTATAACAGACATAATCTGTTTCATATAAATGGTAAGAATACCTACGATAAGGCAAACAGTTTGCTGTTCGGAGATGTTAAGGCTGACTTGCTAGGTGTCTTGGTGCATGCCTACAATCCCAGTAGCCAGGGAGGCAGAAGATCCTAAATTTGAGCCCAGCCTGGGGAAACTTAGCAAACAAACAAACAAGCAAACAAAAAGGCTGAGGATGAGGGCTCAGTCTCTAGTATCAAAATAAGTAAATAAATAGACTGATTCAAAGAGAAAATTTTAAAAGTCGTTTGAGTTTTTGTCTCACTCCTTTTTTGAAATTAAAAGTACTCCACATTGCACCTCACATAACAGATATGAGTTCAATAATTACTTTAATTATAAATTTCTACCAATTCTTGAGTCATAGTATTCTATATATCACAGGTGGATTATATAACATTATTACTGTATATACATCTGCATGAGAATTAGAGGAAAAAGGAGAATATACACATAGGCTGTATGACACCTTATAACTATCACAGCATAAGACTTTGTAAACATATAGGCTTGTCAGCTAAAGCTTGTTCTTCTATTGCTATCCAGCTGCCTGACCTTGGACAGATTACTATCTTCTCTTTTTTAAATGATCTGTTGCCCAACTGAGCTACCCAATAGAGTCACTGGTTGCATGCAAAAGTACCTTAAAAATACTATGCACTTATTTAAGTGTCAACTATTACTATAAAGTGACTTATTGATTACTGGCCTTCCAAGTGTTACAACTAATACTATTCATATAAAAGTCAACATTTATTTGCAAAAGAATTCTTTTAAAAGTAACTCGTAGGCATTACTCTTACTTACAATCTTGTATGAATATGAAACCAGTGTCTGACTTTGGGAACAGTATATAATTAACATATATAACAGTCAGCAGTTTTAACTAATATAATGAAATGCCTTATTATTTTTCCAAAACACAACAATCCAAAAGTAATGATCCCAATATTTTGTGATACACATACTAAAGCGGAAAAAAAATCAACAATGGCTAAAGTGATTTAAGATACAAGTGGTAACCATGGTCATCTTCACCTACATGAAGCTTGTATGTACATAAGACGTCAAAAGATAATTACTAAACATAAAATTTCCCATGAATTCCTAAATGTCAAAATTCTAAAATTTTGGTTCTGAAAAACTGTTTCAACAAAACATTCAGCATAGACTATGTTACCTTAAATCTATGACATGGCCAGACATTTTGGTCCTTTGTCAAAATTTTTAGATGCCTTTATTGCCCTGTAATTGAGAAATGACTACCTCTAGGGCCTTAGCAGTTGAGGTAACCGAGATGATGTTTGTAATGATAAAAAGGGAAGACTGGCATGTAGGCTAGAACCACATAATTATGAATATCTTGCAAACTAATCTCTACTTGTATAATTATAAGGCCTAACTAACATGATTATTGCAAGCTTTTTGGAACCAATGAGGACAAGAAAAATAATCTGTAAGTTATCTTGTGACTTTTCTAGTACTGGGCTATTAATATGGTCTCTATGTCAGTATCTCCATGTCGATTCTTTAGAAATTTGTCACCCTTTGTGTATTCTAAACCTTGAATGGAACCATTTAGGGAGTGGTTAGCTAGATGCAGAGTATTATGCAATAGAATATTCTTAATTTATCAAAGTGAAAGATAAATATTACAAAAGTTGATTTGTGAGAGTATTATGCTTTAGAACATCCTTGGTTTATCAAAGTGAAAAGATAAATGTTACAAATACTGGTTTGTGAGAGCTGCTAACTATTTTGGTATCAGTTTAGAAAGTGTCTTCATCTGATTCATCACTCTTGGGTTTTGTAAGTCTTTCCAGTTCCTCTCCATCCTAAAAGGAAACATATGAAGTAAGTAATTAATTAAAAAAATTAGAAAAGTCACATTTTAATTGTTACTAAGGGTCTGTCTTATGAAATGTTTGTCAGGAATCATTAAATCATGGGTTTCATTTCATTAAACTGAAATGTAATCTGGCCAAACTAAATAAATACTTGGTAAGTTAACTTCAGAAGTACAATGAGATGATTAAAAATGAAACACACCCGTCTTTATTCAAAGTTAATATGAGTAAAATAAACAGCACCATCTGCTGGTCACGAGGGAAAATGATTATAGGCGGCAGAAATGAATGTAAACTAGCCCGGCCTATCTAAATCGACTTTACTTAAAAATTGGGGCAATTGTCAGCCCATTAGAAAAGAATCTAGGATTTCTGAATTTACTGACTGAGATCTAGTTGTCTGAGATGTAAGCTTGTGACCTTTTCATCTTAAGACTGGCTATCTTTGTACCCCAGAGCCATGACACCTAGGGAAGGTTTGCCATGAACTTTAAGCATCTAAGAGTGAAACAGGTTCATCATGTGAAACTGTTCATTATTCTGTGAAGTTATGAAAATTATAAATCTAAGGAAAAATTCCATTCCACTTTTCATTTAAATGTATTTAACTTCTTAAATGAATCTCTGAGACATTTTACTTTACTTTACCTTAGAGTTTAGTTTAGTGGTATGGGGATTAATTTTAGGGCCTTCACAGCACTGAGCTATACCCCTAGTCTTTTTTTGTTTTTTTGAGACAGGGCCTTGCCCAGTTGCCCACTCTGGGTTTGATTTTTAATCCTCCTGCCTCAGCTTCCCAGAGTGCTGGGATATAGTCACACATCCCACCCACTCGGCTACTAAGACATTTTTAATTTACTGATGACATGATTGAAAGACCTCATGACATGATTAAAACAACTATCAGCAACTGATATATGTTCAGAATAACTACATAAGCTTTATTCTAGAAAATATTTTTTTCTTACTTGTGAAGATCCTTTTTAAAACGACTTTCTTAGTGAAATAAACCCTGTCTGTCTGTCACATTGTGGTTTATAAATAACTAGAAGGATAATTAAAGAGTTAGATTTTTCCATTTAACAAGATTTATCAATACCAACTTCTTTTATAAATGAGACTTTTCCAACTATTGTGCAGTGGAAAGATCAGGGAACTAGAGTCAGATATCATGAGTCTAGTATCCGTTCTTTCACTTAGTACCCATAACCTATTGTATTTCTTCAGTTACAAAATTAGGAAGACAGACGAG
>RJWT010025081.1:0-16243 GCA_004365215.1 Cuniculus paca | reverse complement strand
CCACTCATTACCTGATGAACACTAACCCATGTGCCACTGTCCTTGGGAAGCCTGGGGCCCACCCCAGTCCAAGGACTGGATCTGGTCTCCAGTCCAGCTTCTGTAGTCTCGCCTTCCCACTGTATCTCAAAATGTGGAACAAGAAAAATAACCAGTAGTGGGCAAAGGACTTTCACAAAGCCCGTGGTAGCCAGGGCATCTGGCAGGGCTCATAACATTAAACAAAATTGTAAGCAACATAATTTCCCTTCCTTAGAGAAGAAGATTTACAAATTTGGCCTAGTTATATGCAAAAACCATTATAAAACATTTAAACAAGCAATCTCAGTCTTAATGAATCAATACAGTTAGATCTCAAGAATATGCTGAGTTTAAACAGTTTGGCTTAAGTTGCTCTAAGGGTTGCGCACGTTAAATTCCCAGTATGTTAGCCTTATCTCCAGATTCTGAACTATTCAGCAAGTAAGACATCTTGACAGAAACTTTCCACTAACATTAACATTTTGTGAGTAAGTTGGATTAAACTGCAATTGTCTCTGTTTGAGGATATCCACCATTTTCTGCCATAGCAACCATTCCCAAAATAGGCTCTGCAAAGTTGAAATTCGTCTATAAACTTTGCTGGAAACCCAAGGTCGTTGCTGAAGTCATTTTATACTGCTGAAAAGCTGGTTTTTGTCCTTTACACTGTTTCTGATAATTAGCACCAACATGAGCTTGTGTGGGGAATGATACCTCATCCAATCTCAAATATTTCTACCACAGTTTTGCAGAAGCACAATTATAGGGTTGTCTTTAGCCTCCCCAAACCTAAGTGTCATTGTCTCTTAGCTAAAATAGATGTTGTTTAGTTCTAGATGCTTAACTAGGTTCTTTTATTCTAAGAATTTTCAGAGGACGCAACTAAGACTACTTCTTGTCCTTCTGCTGTCCCACACTGAGGCCGTACCGCTAGAGATTTATCCCTTCTCAGTAACGTGACACCACAGACAAGGCTACCAGCACGTGAGCCTGGGAGGACAGCCACCTTTCCACACCTATGGGGTGTTGACACAGCCAGTGGTGCTTGAAGAGTAATTAATGCGAAAGTTTTGACACCAGGAAGGAACTGATTTACTATCCAATCTTGGAAAGAAACACTCCATTTTAAAACAGCATCACCACACACATTCATCTAAATGGCTAAAATCAAAAAGGCTTACAATTCCAATCACCGGTGACAGCATGGAACAATAGGAGGTCTCATTCGTGTCTGGTGAGAATGTGCCATAGTAGAACCACTGTTGGAAAGCAACTTGGCAGTTTGCTTACATAATCTTACCGAACTACGCTAAGGTGTTCATGCGATGATTTTGAAAATTTAAGCTCATACAAAAACCTAAATGTAAGTATTTATAGTAGCTTCATTTGTAATTGCCAAGATGGAGACAACAGAGATTTTCCTTAATAAATGATTGAGTAAACAAATTGTAGTACATTCATTCAGTGGAACTCATGAGAGGAGTACAGCCCTCATGCCCTATTCCTCTCCCCCATAGTCTTGTGTATCCCACTCTCCCTGGGAGTCTGATCTGCATCTCTCCTGCACCCCTCTTGGGAGGTTGCTTCCTATGCTTTCTGTGCAGTGACATTCTCTTGTGACAGACTGCATTCTTCCAGCAACCCTTCAAACACCTAAGTAACTCCTTGGATGATCTCACCATGAAGGTGTGAGTTAGCAGTTCTGATACCCCTGCACATGGACCCTGCAGTGGAGCCATCAGACTGTAGACAATAGGAGCCAGATTCTCACTGCTGGAAGAAAATTTACAGATAAGCAAGAAGAGAAGACTAGAATGTTCTATATGATAATAGATTAGACAAGGTGACATCACTATAAACTCACATGTAGCTTGTGTAGATGCATACCTACGTCTAGAAATGCTTGCAGATACAGTGGGTGTTACATGATTAACATATATATATTTCCTTGATCTGTCATTTGAGAAGACTAGAAGAAGATACCTGGTAATCCTGTGATGAAGAACACACCTAAGCACCCAGACCTTGCTTCCCAGCACTGATCTCCATTAAAAGGAACAAATTCCCTTAGAGAAATTGTTGAGTCTAAAACTAGGCTGAAAATAGAGATAGGCCTGGAGTGCGTTATAGTGAGACAATACGGGAGTGATGAAATACACACATGCACTCATGCACACACACGATGATGGGGTGTTATACACCAAATGCTTGTATCTTCTTAAACTTTGTATGTTGAAACCCTAAGACCCAGTGTGATGGTTTTAGCACTCAGGCTTTGGGAGTTGGTTAGGTAATAAGAACAGAGCCCTAGTGAGCAGCATTGATACCCACAGGATTTTGAGTGTACTTTTGCACTTATCTTAGTTATTTTTCTCTCATTGCTGAGACAAAATGCCTGACCCAAAATTAAAGAAGGAGAGGTTTATTTAGCTCACAGTTTGTGGCTTCAGTCAAAAATCAGTTGGCTCCAAGGTAGAGTGGTATAGCACAGGGGCAACTGTTTATGGTGGCAGAAGTTACAAGCAACAAGAGCAAAAAGGGGAAGAAATAAACCTCTTTTTCATTCCTTATGTTGCATGCAGGCTACCCGCCCTAGGGCAGGTGTAACACTCACACTGCCAATCCCAGCACCAGACAATGAACTGATCACAAACTCTAGATTCAGCCACCTCCAAAAAGCCTGCCTCCTGATGACTGCATGATGCTTTGGGGGACATTCAGACACAAACCATAACATTCTGTCCCTGGCCCCTCATGCACATCCCTTTATGCAAAAGGCATTTAGTCAGTCTCTGACTTGCCAAAGTCCTAACAGTTTTAGTATCACTGAAAAGTCCAAGTCCCAAGTCTTCTTCAAGATGTAAGCTGTGAGTCCCTGTACAAATGAAAAGTTGAACACTTTCAGGCACAAGATAGACATTACTATTCCAAAAGTTACAAACAGGGGGATAGAAAGGATTGGGACCAAAGCAAGTCCAAAATTCAGCAAGGCAAATGCTAAGTCCTGTAGTTCCATGTGCAGCACCCAACACAATCTGTGGCATGTTGTGAGCTTGAAAATGCTTGGATGGCTCCAGCCCTGTTGCACTTCTGATGGTGATAGCTCCCCCGTTGCTTTTCTCTTGGGCTGGCTTTGTTCCTTCTTTGCAGGTTTCCTCAGATGATCCACATTTCCAGCTTTTCTAAACTTCTGAGCTCTTCACCCCACCTTTGGCTTAACCCTCACAGCTGCACACACTGCCCTCTCAGGGGTACACTGCCTGGCCTCCCAGACCTTCTGAAATCTAGGTGGAAGCCTTTTTAACCTCAGAACTCTTGTACTCTGCATGTGTCTAAAACCAGCTCCAAGGTCTGCTGCTAGCTGGAGCAATAGGCAGGTTTCCCTCTTTCTAGGCTGTAGGGGTTGAGTGTCCAGATCACTGAGCACTCTGAATTGAATTTGGAGGAACAAATTCTCTATGCTGCTGTCATTCTGAAATGTGGTGCACCCCCTGCTATTGTGAAACCTGGCGCTCTGAGGCTTTCTTCTCAAAGCAAAGTATTTCACTTTTGCAATTTTGAGACTGCAAAGGGCAGAGACTTGCTGCTTTTCATGATGCCCTCAGGTCATCTTTTCTATTCTGTTCCTTCTCAGCAATGGAGAACTCTGCTCTTTCTTTGCAGTCCACAGCTTTACTGGAGCTTCCTTTCTGACCAAACTCGCAACATTTTAAACCATTCTGCTGGACTGTTTCCTCTTGATTTCTAACATAAATCTGGCTAAAAGCCCCCAACAATAGCCATGCCACTGCCTCCACATTTGACTGCCTTCGAATTTCTTTTGCCAGATTAATCAGACTGCTGCCTTTAATCTCAGTCTCAGACAAAGTCTCTGGACATGAGCAAAATGCAGACAAACTTTCTGCTAAGTCATGACACCCATAATCCAGAATCCAGTAGCTAATACAGTCCTTCTTCCTAGCAAGAAACCTCCCAAGCCTGATCTTTCCCAGTTTTCTGATCTGATTTCTCACTAGTCTTCTATGCAGAACAGCCTAAGGCATTCTGGTTCTACTTTTTAAACCAGTGTCTTTGAAACTTTCCAAACTCTTCCCACAAGCCATTCCCAAAGACTTGTGAACCACATGGTCAAGTATAGTCACAGCAACGATCCCACTTCTCTGGTACCAAATTCTATCTTGGCTACTTTTCTCTCATTGTTGAGAGAAAATACCTAACACCCAAAGTTAGAGGAGGAATGGTTTATTTAGCTTTAAGTTTATAGAAGTTTCAGTCTGTAATTGACTGACTCCAAGGCAGCACGGCACATGGCAGAGCAGCAACAGTTCATGGTGACAGAAGATACCAAATGCAACAGGACCAAAGAGGGAAAGGAGCAAGCCTCTTTTCCTCCCCTATATTGTAAGCAAGCTACCTGCCTTTGGGTGGGTGTAGCACTCACACCATCTCTGTGCCTTCCTCTTGCACTGGCTCAGGATGTTTACAAGGTGAAGGCCCTGGCCCCCTGCTGAATCACTTAGTTAAAGCTCTCAAATTAACACAATGAACAACATCCTAGAGCAGTAATGGCTTGTCTTCTACACCCCAGGACGTAGAACTGCTGAGTTACTTAATTAAGCTTCTAGACTTCTCATGTTGACACAATGTATCAACCACAACAGCAGGTGATCAAGGTCAGCATCTTTGGTCAGAGGTCACGTGACAAAGTTGCTCTCCAGATAAGGGAGTGAGAACATCACTGTACTTCAGTGACCTTCCTACTGGACACTCACAACCCCAGGCCAATCACAAATATTGCAGAAGTCCACTTAGCAGCACTCTATGAATTACCTAACGAGGACTCCAAAATAAGTGACTGAGCAGCTATCATCCCCAAGACCAGCCTGGAGAAACACAACAGCTACATGTCACATGGTATCATGGACAGCACAAGACAGAAGAGGAATGTTAGGTGACAACTAAGAGCACACAAGTCAAGCATAGACTATAGTTACTAATATTGAGTATAGGTATTGGCTCATTAATTACAACAAAGGCAAGGTACCATAGGCATATAGATATTAATATTGGGGGAACTCTGAGTGAGGTATATGAAAACTACGCTATGTGAATTTTTACAAATCTCTTAACTGCTCTAAAATAGATTAGAGTCAGAATATTTACAAATGGGTTGTTATGTTTTAGATCTTGACTGTCCCCCAAACTCTCACGCATTCAGAGGGGGAGCTTTCGGAAGGTGATTAGATTGTGCATGCAGGGTGCTCATCAGTGGATTCATCCAGTAAAGAGCTCAGAGTTGGAGAATCTGCTGTTGGGGGTGGGTAAGGTTGGAGCTGGTCTGGAGTGTGGCTGGGAAGTATGTATCTTCCACTTGGTCTCCTCCTTTCTGTCTTAGCTTCCTAACTACCACGATGTGAGCATTTTCCTTGGCTGGATGCTTCCCCCATGCCATTCCTGCCCTGGAGCCACCCAACCATGGTCTGAATTCTCTAAAATCTGCGAGTCAAAATAACTCTCCTTTCCTTTATGTTGTGGTATCCAGTATTGTGGCTCAGTGATGGGAAAGTAACTAAGTCATGACTTCTTTGTTTTGTTGACACTTCTAACATTAGATTCGAATGATAAAAGTAAAGAAATCTCTCAGATTTTGTTGGGGAGGTAAATTTCATGGAATGCAGAGTGAGAATCCTAAAGTGTTGTTTGTGAAGAACACAGTAGTGCTGAACTCATTAGACACAATGCCAGCTCCCCAGGGGAGGGAAGAGGAGAAAGAAGAGAAGCCATGAATATTTCAGGACAAATGTTTTCAAGAAATGTTGAAAAATGAAGAAAATGCTATGGAAAATGAGTTTATCCTGACTTGAGCAAAGAACATCACAGTCAAAGTGGCATTTTATGCCCAGTCTTGTTCTTGGGGGCTTCTTACATTGCATGGCTTGAAATCTGTCCCTCAAAGAGGTAGGAAGTCCTGGTCTAGGACCAGCAAGCGTGACCTGCTTGGAAGGTGACTCCTCATGGTTCAGGTCATTCAAGATGGGGTTGCTCAAGATCGGGTCTTTGGGCTGCACCCTAATCCAGTACGGCAGAGCCCTTACAGAAGAAGGAAAGGTGGGCAGACACATGCGATGAGAGCCACAGCTGGCCAACACACCCTCAGAAGCCAGGAGAGGCACAGAACGCCTTCTTTCCCAGTCCTCAAAAGGAGCCTGACTGAATTGCAGACTTGTTTCCATCTGCAGAACTGGGAGCCAGTAAATTTAAAGCGGTGTTAAGTCACTCACCCTGGGGTACTCTGAAATAGCAACCTTAGGAAATAAACACACATACATTCTTAGAAAACAAATACACATGGCTTCCCCACTTGCTCGGCTCCTCTCCACACTGGTTTGTTTCTCCTTGGTCCTCAGTTCTCCATTCTGAAGTCTCCTGCAGAAGGAGGGGGCCGCCTGCCTCACTGCCAGAGTGGGGAGCAGACTGGCCTGGGGCATGGACGCTCCTTTTCTCCCTCCCTCCCTTGCTTACCCTCGTCTACATCTCTCCATCTCCCTCTGGGCCACAGTGCCTAGAGACCCCTACCTTTCTCTCCACCAAACTCTGCTTCAGTAACATTTTTATTCAGTGAAAACGTCTGCTTCAGTACTGCCTTGTTTATACACTTTACATTGCAGAGTCTTTTTGCATGAATTATGTATGGCTAACATACTATTTCATTATTTATTTATGTTACATTACTTGCTCATTTCAGTGTAGAAAGTAAATATAATTTGCGTCTTGGTCTGTCCAGTGTGCTTACATACACCACACAAATGCACAGTGCAATGAATTTATTAAGTGCTAAAGAGCTAGGTAGCCAGCACTAGGGGAATCATGAGCACTGTGGACACATCAGTGCAGGGCTGTGACAAATGTGCGTGACCCTGTTCAGGAGACATGGGGATGGGTTTTGGCCACCCTGGGACATGACGTTTCTGTCTATCCATAGCACCCTGCCATCTCGTTTGAACCTTGCAGACCAGCAGATCCAGAAGCGCTGGAGATGCGTGGGCAGAGGATGGGGGGAGACTCCCCCAGAAGCCAGATGGAGGAGCAGCAGGGCTCGTGTTCACTCATTCTAGGTTGAAAGAGAGCAGAGAAGCCGCTCCATTCTCACTCACCAGCTAAGGCTGGTGGGGACGCTGGGAGGCTGGGTGACTGGGGACATGGAAGGAGCAGGGTGGGAGGCCTGGGGTGCAGGCCAGAAGGACTTCCTGGACACCAAGGTGGACACAATGGTTGCAAACACTCTGGAAGGCTACCTGAGGGCTCTCTGTAGCGGCTGTCCAGTGAGGCAGAAAGGCTGACCTCCTTTCTCAGGGTCCTCTGCCACAGGGGTGACAAACACCATGGCATGACACAGGTGTGAGGAAGCACACGTGCCCAGCAACACAGAAGTCCTCTCAACAGCACCGATCTGAGTCCCTTCATGAAGTCCCCATCCTGCCCATGGCACTGCCCCACTGCCCAGTGAGGCCATCATTCCTTTGGGGACCTGTCCTAGTGGCCACTCCCAGGTGATTACAAGAAGCAGCTTCCATCATGCAGGGAGCAGTGGCTTGTCTCTCTGGAAAGACACGCGTTGTGGAAACAGACGCGCCTTCCTCACCTCTTGTGCTGCTGTCAGCAAGCACACTGTGAGTGTGTGGAGCGCCAGTCTCCTCTCCTGGTGTCTCCTCACCATCCTCCTAAAACAGCAGCTGTCACACCAGAGGACATACGGCTGTGGACTCGTGCTCAGAGACATCTCTGTTCTAACACATGAACTAGATTAACTACCCAGAAGCAAAGCGTCATGTAAGCGGTGAGAGGATTTATTAAATCTTTAGTTGGGGTTCCACTTAGGAAGTATACATAAGATTTCAAATTCTGGGCAGTACAGGTCCCATAAACAGGTGAACCTTCTATGGTGTGCTTTCGCCACGAAGGGCACAGACAGATTTGAGACTTCAGCGGTAAATCTGAAGCTGGTTCTACTCTGAACTAAGGGTCTGGAGCCAGGTTCTGGGTCAGGTAAGTGCGGCTTTTGATCAAAGTGTAAAATCGAAAACAAACATATCAAAATTTCAGGCATAGAAAAAAACAATATTTTAATTCAGTCTTTTTAAAGATGAGAATTAATGCAAAAAATATCTAATGAAAAAAGTTTAAATGAAGAAAGGATAAGTAAACTGTAGTTGATTGACCTACATCACTGGAGACTGGAAATCATCAAACACAGACATTCTTCAGCTGAAGATGAGGTAAAAGAATAAGTTGATTTTTAAAGTGTAGTTGATGAGTTTGTATCTGTTAGAGTCAGGAAAGTAGCATTGCCATAAATCCTGCTTTCTTTTGGCAGAAATCAAACACTGAAGCTTTATGCTATAAGTTTCAACACACTCACTTTCAACTTCTACACAAGTTTTCAACAATTCCAATGTTGTAAGAAAAAGTAACATTCAAAAAAATACATTCAGAAATTTGTGTGTAAGGGTACATATTTTTCCTCTTGCCTTGCTCTAATATTAAGGACTTTCTGTTAGATTTTCCCATTATTCAACATTTGGATATTTTTCCCAAATGGATGTTTTGTATTGATTTTTATTTTCCAAACATTGCATTAAAGAATTATTTATCTGGGTTACAGACTTTTGGTGCCCCTGAAATGTTGTGCCTAAGGCAAATGCTTCATTTATTTACCCTAATCTCAATCCTGGGCTTAGCTGCTATATTAGTTGGGGTTCCTAGGAGAAACAAAACCAACAGTGTGCGTGTGTATGTGTGTGTGTGTGTGTGTGTGTGTGTGTAGAGAGAACTGAGAGAGAAGGAAAATCGATTTATTACAAAGACCGTCAGCAGCTGACCAGTCCAAGATCTGTAGTCAGCAAACAGCAGATGCTGAAAGTCCTGGAGGAAGGAATGCAGGCTTGAGAAACTGGAGGACCAGTGGGGTGAATCCCAGTCCAAAAGCTGGCAGCAAAGACCAGTGCTGCAGTTGAGTCCGAAGACCCAAGATAGAGGACATCTTTTGCAAAACAGAAGGGGACCAACCGGTAGAAACTGGGGAGAAGAAAAGAGGGGAAACGTAAATACAAAGAAATAAGGCATTGTCTATGTGTACCAACTCCCAGTGATGAAAGTAATCATTATGTACTACAAAGTTGTACTAAAAATTAAAATGTACACATGAAATAAAAATAATGACAAATAAATTGTCTGCACTGAAAAAGGAAAAGCTTGGTGCACCAGCCCATACCAGGCACAGAGCTCCCTAAGGCTTCGAGGTGGATGAGCCCTCCGCGGGGAGGGCTGCCCGCTTGACTCTGTTCACCTATTCAAATGTTTCTGTCATCCAAGTCACCCCAAGACCTGTCCAGAACAGTGTCTAACCCAGAGTGTGGTCACTCCAGACCCAGTCCAGGTGACACAAAGTAACCATCAGTCCCCAAAGACAGTGATCCAGGGCTACACAGCAACAACCCCACTGAACAAAGTTGAGACAGTGGCCATGGTGACGTCTGGCGGCTGTGTCTGCTGGGACGAATGGTCCTGACCACAGGGAGGACTCAGTGCGCTGCTAGCAGCCGGGGACGGATGACCTGTTTTCTGTCCATGTGTTCTCCAAGGCTCATGTTAGAGCTCTCATGTCCCGCTTTGGGGAGGGAATCCAGGAAAAGCACGGCCTCCTAAAAGGAAAGACAGAATCACTTAACAATACAGCTTGGATCACTTGACAAGCAAGCTTTAGGTTCTCCTAACTCATCCAAAAGAAGAGATCCCGTGCAGCTGCTGTGTGTACTGAGCCCAGGGTCAGTTCTCCTTGCATGTTAAGTGCTTTTCCTCCTTCCTTTTTCCCCCTCATTTTGGTAAGAGTTGTTGGTAGGGATGAGGTTTGCGAGTTAGTCTTTAAGAAGGATGTTCCTGGCAAACACTTGGAATTGACTACAGTAACTTCAGGGGTGCAGAGCGGCTCCCTCTGTGGGGAGACGGGCTCCATTTACACAAGATCCTGGGCTGAGACAAGCCTGAGTCTGCCTGACAGAACTGCAGAAGGCGTGACCGACCACACACGGCCAGGGCGGTGCCTTCAGAAAAGGAAGCTGAGCCTGCAGAGTAGCTTTATTTACCTTGATTTCCACAGCGTTAACTAGAAAAAAGTGGCATTTGCAGCACCATGTATGAGACTCTGATTTTCTAAAAAGAAAAATGTGGGAAAAGAAGTGTCTTGATGGAACTAAATAGCTTCACACTTCCAGAGAGACGAGTGGGAGCAAACTGCTGGACTGAATCCAAGAGCTGCTTACCAAGCAAGGACTCCAGAGCCACGAACCTAAGGGCACCCTTCTGTCTGCAGCTGTAGCCCACGATGAGGACTAATAGTCAGTTCTGGCTGCATAAGCTGAGACTCTAGTTCCAAGTGACAGTACTGCTAAGGAAGTACAAATCCGAGTGACCATCTCACAGTTATGCACTGAAATAAGTACAGCGGTTTTTTTTTAATAAAGTACCCAAATATAGGTATTCCTTTCTCCTTTCATTAGGGAAAACTCTCCTGAAGATAGAATAGCATACGACATGTCTGCATCTCCAAGGACAGAGAAAAAAATAAAGTTATAGGCAATGACAGAATTATGCAGGTAAATTGCAGCAGCCATCCTCTGGACGTCAAACAGAATCCTGGTGTCTGTCTTGGAAATGATGGGCAGCTGTCTCAGCAAAACCGGGCACAGCTTCTATCATAGAAAAAGAAATCCTCCTTGGACCATAATTGGTATCAGCAACTCTTAAGGTCTCCAAAATGGGACAGTGGGAGCTGCAGGTGAGGATTCCTCAGTGTCTGATTTCTCATAGCCTAGGACCCATGTGCATTAAATGAAGCGACAGCAGGGAGCTCCAGTGAGATGACAAACACAGGAAGCCAGCCCCACTCCTCCCCCGCCCCAGGGCCAGAGCTGCTTCTGAAGAACTGTCCTTTGCTTTTGTAAGTCACGATTTGGGAATCTTGCCAACCGCAGGTGGCTCTGATAACACACACAGTCCCTTCCTGCATGCGATTCAATCTGAATAAAGTCCTGACTAGATTCACAGCATCAGGGACCAGGTGACAGCTTCTGTCCTCATGCATAAGCAAAATGCTGTCCTGCGTAGACCAAACTGGGGTTGTCATGGCCCACGGTCACCCTTAGGTTCTCCACACTGGCCGGCTTTAAAGTGGTCTCCACTTGCCAGCATCCTCTGGAAGCCGTGAGTAACGGCATGTCCAGGACTGCAGAGCTGTATGACATCGTAACTCCTTTCCTCAGAGTGATGTTATGGCCCACAGGGCCATGAGCCGGGATGGCTATTTGCTTCCTAGTTTATCAGGATTTTATCAATTGGGATTCTTAAAGCAAAGAACATTGACATTTAACCTTTCATACGCATACTTTCCAAATAAAAGCAATTTCCCTCGCCCACAGGGTAACTTAAAGACTACGGTAAAACTCTTATTCTAAACAAAATTCAGAGCCATGCACCATGGTAATTTACTAGTATTTAGGACTCTACCATTCGTTATTCGGATTGTCCCGCTCTTCCCTGCCCCACGTGCGGCGTTGTCCTGAGAGGGCCGTGGCTCACTGCAAAGGCAGAGGTGACAGGCACCCGCCCACAGTCTTCTGACACACCTAGACGCAGATTGTCTAGCAAAAAGGACCTTGCGGCACTGAC
Organism: Cuniculus paca; assembly: GCA_004365215.1. Taxonomy (NCBI): domain Eukaryota; kingdom Metazoa; phylum Chordata; class Mammalia; order Rodentia; family Cuniculidae; genus Cuniculus; species Cuniculus paca. The sequence continues at coordinate 4,498 of RJWT010025081.1, read as the reverse complement.
AAAAATTATTCCAGATACACCGAACCCTTGACATACAAACTCGACTCATTCCCGAGGACTGGCTGTAACTCGAGCTGCCGGCCTAAGCCTCAGGCTCCTCTACGCGGCCTTCAAAGCGTCTCTCCTGTGTACGGGAGGATATCAGTATCCTTAGAGAGACACTGGCCAGGATTTCTCAGCTAATCCCAAACAGAGAGGGATGTTGTCATGTTCCTCCCAGAGCTCTCTAAGGGTTAAATCTGTATCTGAGACCACCTGGAAGCACAAGAGGCCGGCATTTGGGTCATAACTCGACTTTGACTGTAAGTTAAAAGTAAAATTCCAGTCATAATCCAAGTTGTTTGTATGTCAGGCCCGCCGTAACTTGAGAGTCCACTGTATATTTTTGCCCATTTTATGAGCATGCCTGGAGTCAACCTTGGATTCTTGAAGTAGCACTTCCAGAAAAAAAATTGCAAGCTCCTATCTTCCTTACAGCATTCTTCAGAGTTACAGCAGTGCGTTTCCAACCCTCCTTTGCTTTGTATAAAATGTGTTTCGCTTGCTGCAGACCGTGGTTAGGGCTAAGGTGGCCTGACCCAGGGGACGGGTCCCATGCACAGTGTCAGAGTCAAGGGACAAAATGCTCACACATGCGTGACTCCTCGCACTGTCTAGGCTGGGATGTGGAAGCAGAGCTGGAGAAACAAGACTACTGTTGTGGACTGCTTGGGTGATTGACACTGGCCAGTGAGAGCACCATGTCAAATCCACTCGGCTACTCTGTTCCTCCCGAAGCAGTTCAGCATTCTGCCTTTGCCTCGCTGGAATCCAGGACACAGTAGTGGTGCCAGTTCCCAGGAACAGGGTTGGAAGCATGATGTCCTCGCACTGCGCCTCCTGCACCATGCAAGTTCCTGTCTTTTCCTGCAAGGGGTGACGGTGTGACGCCCACAGCCACTCTGCAAAGTGGAAAGAGGAGGCAGCGTTGGAGAGTGGAGAGCTGCAGCCTCAAGTGGGGTCTTTCCCAAGGACCTGCACAGAGGCAGCTTGGGTCAGAGGTGCTCCGGACCAGAATTCTCACATGCACGCACATGCTTCTGTCGTCATCAAGTTTTCAGAAAAGACCTGGTCCTCTCAAAGTTTGCTGTGTGGCTTGTTACATGGCAAGTTCTATGGAATGTCAAGCAAATATTAGTATAAAACTAGCATTATTCTTATGTTACAGAAAATATAAAATCAAAATAAAACAAGATATAGAAGAATTCATTGCCTATATTACCTAAGAACACTGTTAATTTTCTTTTTGGCTTGAATAAACATTTGTGTTTTCTCTCTCTCATAGCCACCATATGAAATAGATTATTTAGCTCATAATTAGCACTACTTGAAAGCAATCAAATTTGTCTTTTACTCGGGAAAAGGATAAACAAACTGTGACACATTCATAAATGAAATATTATTTGGCAGTAAAAGCAAATGCGCTATTAAGTCACTAAAAGATATGGAGGAACATTGGAAGCATATTGCTAAACAAAAGAACCTAGTCCGAAAAGGTTATTCATGGCATAATTCTGGCCATGTGATAGTCCAGAAAAGGCAAAACCATGAAGAGAGTGAAGACACGGTGTTTGCCAGAGGCCAGAATCATGGGGCCTCTGGTCATACGTCAGTGAGGGATTTTATATCCTTTTAGGCTTTAAAGACAGTAATTTTCAAATGCTATAACATCATAGTGATTGTATGGCTAGAATTTAGGCTAAAAGGTCCTAGGACCTTTCCAGAGCCACAAGGAAAAGACCACAGGAAGAAAGAAGGATCCAACAAAAAGAAAGGCAGGGTATCCACAAGTGAGGGGTGTGATGCAGGGAAGGACACTAAGTCCCAGCCAAGCTGCTTTTTAGAATGAAATGTCTCCTGCTATGCTTCCTTAAGGGAGCTGTCCTTGGTCAGCTCCAAAAATAATTGCTTTCTGTGGCCAGAAAAATACATACAGCTATGGAATAAGTTGTCCTGTCATACCCAGACACAGGTAAAGAGATCAGAAGCACAGGCATAGTGAGAAGATTACATAGGGATCAGGAGTTCACATCAGACACTCAGTAAGTCCTACAAATCCTACTGGGTCTGAAAAATTGTACCAATTTAGCAATTCAGAGACTGTCACTGAAAAAGAGAGAAAAATGCTTTTCAGATTTATAGCTCCTGCAGCAAAATAGAAGACAAGGTAGGAGGAATGGTTTCATTGTTATTCTAAAACAGCATGTTTATTGGAAAAAAGTAACAGTTAAGTAGGGAAATAATAAAAGAAAGCAATAAAACAGACAACCTATTAATTCCTGGCCCAAATGGATATTATTTCCCATTGCATGGTCAGTTAGCCGTAGCAATGCTGTTTACCCAAAGATTCGATTTCCAGCAACTTCAATTTTGTGTTAGCAAATAGCTGTGACAATGCTCATGAATTCAGACCTCTAGAATCACCTTGCACTGAGCTATGCTGTGCATGAAGTATAAAGGTCTTCCCTTTGTTTAGGGGCCAAATACATTTGCTGCAGGAAACAAGCTTTTTAACAAATGGTGCTTGGGAAATTGGCTCCCCACACGCTGAAGGTTGAATGTAGACCCATATCTCTCGTCATAACTAAACAAAAAAAATGGTTCAAAGATCTAAATATTAAAACGGAAACTATCTACTGAAAGAAAAAAAGTAGGTAAAACTCTTGAAAACATAGGTATAAGAAAAGACTTTTTGAACAGAACTCTAGCTGCACAAGAACAATACCAAGGGTAAACAATGGAGTCACCCCAAATTAAGAAGATTCTGCACAGCAAAGGAGACAACCAATAGGGTGAAGAGGGAGCCTACAGAACAGGAAAAAAATTTACCAACTACTACTCAAAGGACTAAAATCTAGACCATATTAAAGAGCTAAAGAACACTTAGAACCAGTAAAAGAACCAGTCAAAGACAGGCAACTGAAATGAATAGACACTTCTCAGATGGAGATGTACAACTGCCAATAAACACACAGAAAAATGCGCAACATCCCTGGCCCTTTGAGAGACTCAAACTAACGCTGAGAGCCCATGTCACTTCAGAATGAAGCTGTCTTCAACAGATCAAATACAGCAAATGCTGGAGAGGCTGCAGATGGGTGAGGGGGAAGGAATCTTCTTCGCTGTTGGTGGGAGTATAAACTGGTACAACCACTGTGAAAATTAGTATGGAGATTTCTCAGAAAACTCAAAGTAGAAGCTTCATCTGACCCAGCTATTCCTCCTCAAGGTATCTTCCTCAAAGCATTAAGGACATTACATTTTAGTAATACACACCCACATTTATAGCAGCACAATTCATAATAGTTAAATAGTGGAAGCAGCCAATAGATAAATGGTAAAGAAAATGTGGTATTTATACACTAAGGAGTATTATTCTCCTATAAAGAAAGATAAACTTGAGTCATTTGTAAGAAAATGGGTGTACCTTGAGACTATGTTATTAAGTGAAGTAAATCAGACACACGAGTTTAAAAACCCCAAGCTTGAATCTCCTTTTCTATGAGAAACCCAATACACAAAGTATAGAATAAAAGACAAGACAGTAGAAGAAAAGAGAAAAATCTGTTGCATTCCAGCATGTCAATGTACCTAAAAGTGTGCCTTCATTTGGTATAATTGTTTTGTTTGTTTTATATTTTTTGATCTGTTAGTTTGCTAATTTGTGTTTATGATCATTAACTTGAAGACCTGAAGACAAATGAATCTGATGCCAGCCAAAAAAATTCCTTCCCTTTATCTTTACTGTTTACATGCAGTCATCGTACGCATGATGCTTCTCCCTGGGCAACTGAAGGGTGTGTATGCTGTGTAACACATGAACCACACAAGTGATAACAGAAGACAGCAGGATCTGATATCTCAAACTACACCAAGTCAGGAGTCAGGCATGGGTCTCAGCAGGCTAAAGTGGGAATATCAGCAAGGCTGTGCTCCTCCCTGAGGACTCCAGAGATGAATCTGTCTGCAGTTGGCAGGGTGGACAGCAGAATTCTGCACCATGGGATAGGACTGAGAGGATAGGACTGAGGTCCCTATGGCCTCGTCAGCTGCCAGGTGAGGGCTGTTCCTGAATTCTAAAAGCCACCTGCATTCCTTAGCCCATGACCCTTCTTCGCCTTCACACTCAGTAGGGTGGGTTGAGCCTATCAAGCTGCGGAAACCTCTTTTCCTTCTCCCCCAGTACTACATCTTTCCCATCTTCCACTTTTAAGGGCCCAGGTGTTATATTGATCCCACCCGGATGACCCAAGATATCTCTCCATTTTAAAGTCTGTACCTTTAATTCCATCTCTTCCTGTAACTGGACACTCATGGTTCCAAGGACTGGAGCATGGACATCTATCGGTGGCCATTAAATGCAGGTCATACATGTGACATCCAACTGCGTCAAAATTCACACACTTGTTTTCCTGCACATGTTGGGAGCAGAATCAGGTGCCAGACATGGGTGGGGAAG
>RJWT010025080.1:0-16246 GCA_004365215.1 Cuniculus paca | reverse complement strand
GCTCTCCCACGACCCAAGCCGGGTCCAGAGCAGCCGCCTCCAAGCTGCTCCCAGTGAGTGGGCAGGGCGCAGGTAGGCGGGGCCTCAGGGATGCCCCAAACATCTGTGGCCAATGGGGGATGGACACAAACTCCTACCGGTCTCTTGGTGAAGTCCCAAGCCGGACGGCCAGGCAGAACTCGCTGGTCACGCCCCCAACTCAAGCCAGGCTCAGAGCAGCCGCTGCTGGGACGCCCAGAACGTCTGTGGCTGACAGGGGCTGGGCACAGATTTCTATGGGTGTGGTCGCCCATTCCCAAGGTGCACAGCTAGGTGGGGTTCGCTGCGCTTGCCCCAGACCCCTCAAGCTTATCTTTCTTTATGGCAGCGTAGTACTTCATTGTATAAAAAAAATCCACATCTTCTTTAGCCATTCGTCAGTTGATGGGCATTTGGTTTGCTTCCAAGATTTAGGTATTACAAATTATGCTGTCATAAACCTCAATGCATATATATCACTGGGGTATGATGGTCTTCATTCTTTGGGGATGACATTATGAAGGGGAATAGCTGGGTCAAATGGAACCTTTAGTTTTACTTTTCTGAGGAATCTCTACACTGATTTCCACAGTGGTTACACCAGGCTACATGCAAACCAATAGCAGAGAAGGGAACCTTTTTCCCCACATCCCCACAAGCATTTGGTTTTGATTGCTTTCTTAATAGCCATTCATTCTAGAGTGAGATGGAATCAATATCGTTTTAATCTCTTGAATAACCAGTGATGTTGAACAGTTTTTCATATATTTATTTGCCATTTATACTTCTTCTGAGTAGAGTCTATTCATTTAAGATGCCAGTTTATGGACTGGGTCCTTAAATTTGGAGCTTCTGATTTATTTTTTCAGTTATTTATATGTTCTAGATATTAGACTTTGGTGTGACGAAAAATTGGCTAAGAAATTTGTTCCCATTCTGTAGCTCTTTTCACTCTGCTGGTGATTTCTTTTGCTGTGCAGAAGTTTTTAATAAGAAGAAATCCCAGTTGTTGATTCATCGTAATATTTCCCATGACATTGTGGTTTTGTTCATGAAGTCTTTGCCTATGCCTATGACTTCAAGAGTTCTACCTATTCTCTCTTCCAGAAGATTTAGTATTACTGTTTTAATATTTAGATCTTCTATCCATTTTGAATTTTGTTGCCTGCACGATGACAGACACCAGTCTAATTTTAGTCTTCTGCATGTAGAAAACCAGTTTTTCCAGCACCATGTATTAAAGAGGTTATATTTCTTCTAGTTAATATGTTTGGTCCCTTTGTGAAAGATAAGTTGCTTGAGTATGCTTGGATTTGTTTCTGTATCTTCTAATCTATTCCATCGATCCTCAGGTCTGTTTTTTCCCCAGTACTATCCTGTTTTTAATCACAGCAGATCTGTAATATAGTTTCAATCCAAGGATTGTGATGCTTCCTGTGTAGCCTTTGTTGCCCAGAATTGTTTTTGCTGTTTGACATCTCTCTGTTTCCAGATGAATTTTAGAAATGTTTTCTCCAGTTCTGTGAGGCATGGTGATGGCATTTTGATTGGTATCGCATTGAATCTGTACTACTATTTTGGAAGGATGGCCATTTTTACTGTATTGATTCTTCTTACCCAAGAGCAAGGAATATCTTTCCATTCTCTGATATCTTCTTCAATCTTCTTTTTCAGGGTACTGTAGTTTTCAGTATAAAGATTTTTTACATGCTTTATTAGATTGATTCCAAAGGATTTCATTTTTTAAATTTTTGATGCCATTATGAAAGGTACAATTTCTCCAATTTCTTTCTTAGTGAGTTTGCTATTTTTGTGAAGGAATGCTATTGATTTTTGAGTATTGACTTTTTATCTAACTATACAACTTAATCTGGTTATTAAATCTAGAAGTCTTTCACAGAGTTTTCGCTGTCTTCTATATAAAGTACCATGTCATTGGCAAATAATATAATTTAACTTCTTCCTTTCCTATCTTTATTTCTTTCATTTCTTTCTCTTGTCTAATTGCTCTGACTAGTGTTTCCAGAACTATAGAGAATAGGAGTGGTGATAGTGGACATCCTCACGTTCTTCCTGATTTTAGAGTGAAAGTTTTCAGTATTTGAGCATGTAGTATGATGTTGGCTGTCAGTTTGTCATATGTGGCTTTTATCAGATTGAGATAAAGATTGTCTATTCCAATTTTTTAAGGGTTTTTCCTATGAATGGGTATTGATCTTTGTCAAATGATTTTGCTGCATCTATTGATGTGATTGCATGGTTCTTGTCCTTGGCTCTGTTAATATGATATGCTGCATTTATTGATTTGTGTACATTAAACAATCCTTGTTTTCCTAGGATGAACCCTAGTTGTTCATGGTGTACAATCTTCTTGACGATTTGCTGCATTATTTGCCAGTATTTTACTGAGAATTTTTTCATCTATGTTCATTAAGGAGATTGGGCTGTAGTTGTCTTTTTTGGTTGGGTCCTTTTCTGGTTTTAGTATCAGGATAACGCTTGCTTCCAGGAAAGACTTTGGGAGTATTGATTCCCTTTCAATTTCATTAAATAGTTTAATAAATAATGGCATTAAATCTTCTCTAAATTTCATGCAGAACTCAGCAGTGAATCCTTCAGGGCCTTGTTTGATTTTTTTTGTGGGGGGAAGGTTGATAGAATTTAATTACATCTTCAATTCCATTTACTGATATTGGCTAAGTTATAATTTTTATATCTTCTTGATTCAGTTTTGGTAATTCTTATGTATCTAGGAAACTGTTCATTTCTTCTGTTTTCCATTTTATTAGAATACAATTTTGTCACTTTAGGGAACAGATGTTACATTAAGTCAACAGATGAAATGACTGCACTGAAAGCCAAACTGGAATTATGGGAAAACAAATGAACATTGTAGTTTTTGACACGTTCCAAACATTCAAAGGGATTTTTGAACGAGACTGAGCTATGAAGTTCTTTCTCCAAGCTGGTAAATGATCACCTGGTACATTCCAAAAGAATTTGAGCATTATATCCTGATCATTAAAAAGCATCGAACTGGGAAGAAAAGTTTCTGTGATATAGCTATATAAGCCAGGTGAATTCACTTTGTGCTAGAAGAGGATCAACTGCTTGAGATCATGGATGACAGTGGCCTTAACAGTACAAAATGTTTGAGGGAATTTTGAATTGAAAGAAAGTCAAGATGAAATATCCTGTTATAGCCACAAAAGCACTGAAAAGTCTGCTTTCATTTCCAATGTTCTGTATTATGAACCAGGGTTTTCTGCTGTGAGGGCAAACTATGATGCTATTTGAATGGTATTGTTTTCTAATTACTTTCTCAGTGAGTTTTTGGCATGCAAGAATACTATTGATTATTATGTGTTTATTTTGTACACTGCTGCATTTCTGCATTCGATTCTTGTGTTTAGAAGACTTTTGATGGAAATTTTTGGGACTTCTGTATAAAGGACCATATGCAAATAATTATAATATTGTTTCTTTCTAATATGTGGCCCTTTTATTTCATTCTCTTGCCTGATTGCTCTAGTTAATATTTTGAGGACTATGTTAAACAAGAACGATGATAGTGTATTTTTTTTATCTTGTTCCTGATTTTAGAAGGAAAGATTTCAGTTTCTGCCCTTTTAAAATGATGTTGGCAACAGGTTTGTCATAAATGGCTGTTATCAAACTAGGATAATGACCTTTTATACCTATATTCTTCAGTTTTTTTTTGTCATAAAATAAAGTTGGATTTTGTCAAAGGCATTTTCTGCCTCTGCTGAAATGATCATGTCATTTTTGTCCTTGGTTCTTTTGATACAATAGATTACATTTATTGATTTGTGTATGTTGAATCATACTTGCATTACTCCGATAAAACCTACTTGATCATGATCTATGATCTTTTAAATAATTTACTACATTCTCTTTGCCAGTATTATGCTGAAGATTTTTGCATCTATGTTCATTAAAATTATTGTCATATAATTCTCTTTTTGGTTGGATCCTTGGCTGCTTTTTGAAATCAAGGTAATGCTAGCTTCTAGGAATAACTTTGGGAGTAGTCCTTCCCTTTCAATTTCATTACAGAGTTTGAGGAGTATTGGTATTAGATCGTCCCCGAATTTCTTCTAGGATTTAGCCGTGAATTCCTCAGGACATGAGCTTTTTTTTTTTTTAAATGATGGCTTCAAAATCATTGGCTGTCATTAGATTAGAGTTTTTAAGCCTTCTTGTTTCGGTTTTGGTGGTTCATATGTATCTAGGTATATATTCATTTCTTTGGAATTCTCCAATTTATTAGTGTACAGATTTAAGAAGTAGTTGCTAATAATCTTGTGGATTTTGGTGTTGTGCATTGTGATTTCAGCTTTTTTATTTATGATTGCATTGATTTGGAGTTTTTCATTCTTTTTTTTTCTTTTTTGTATGACTAGCTAAGGATTTGTCTATTTTGTTCATTCTTTCAAAGAATAAGCTTTTTGATTTGATGCTTTTTATTGATTTTCTAGTCTCTAGTTCATTGATTTCTGCTCTGATATTTATAATTTCCTTCCATGTACTAGAGTTTGATTTTTTTTGTCTTTCTAGGACCTCGAAGTTGATTTTTATGTTATTTATTTGGGCTCATTCTGTTCTTTTTCTGATATGGGTATTTTCAGCTATAAACTATCTTCTTAGGAGTACTTTCATTGTGTTTCATAAATTCTGTTTGTCATACTGGCATTATCATTTAATAGGAAATGTCTTGTCCCTTCCTTGATTTCTTCTGTAACCTATTGATTACCAGGAGCATATTGTATAATTTTCATGTGTTTTCATAATTTATATGGTTTATTTTGCCAATGACCTCTAGTTTCATTGCACTGTGCTCTGATAATATGCATGGAATAATTTTCTTTTATATTTACATAAGTTTGTTTTATGAGTAGCATGTGATCTACTTTGGACCAAATTTCATGTGCTTCTAAAAAGAATGTGTATTCTGTCATTGTTTTGTAGAACATTCTGTAGATATCTATTAAGTATATTTCTTCAAAGTTTGATTTAACTCATATTTCCTTGTTGATTTTTTGTCTAGTTGTTCTTTTGGTGATAGTAGGGTGTCAAGGTCCCTCACAGTAATTTTATTGTTGTTTATGTGATTTAATGTCCAATCGAGTTTGATTTATGAAGTTTGGTGTGCTGTTGTTTGATATATATGTGCTTATAATGCTTGTTGAATTGTCCCATTAACCAATATCTAGCAACTTACTTTGCCTTTTCAGATCAGTTTCTGCTTAAAATAGAACAGCTATTTCTGAAAATAGGTTAAGTATTTCTGCTTATTTTTACTTTTTTGCTGTATGAAATATTGCTTTCCATCCTTTGATTTTCAGTCTATGAATTTCTTTTTGTACTAAATGTGTTTTTTTGTATACAGGACACTGTTGGATTTTGTATTTTGATCAACTCTGCCAGTCTATGTCTCTTGGTTTACAACTTGAGAACATTCAAATTGAGAATTATTATTGATGGGTATTGACCTATTCCTGCCATTGAATTATTTTCTTGTTCCTGATGCCCTTTCTTTCACTTCTATTTACCTGCTTACTTTACCTGGTGTGTGTATTCTATTGAACGTTTCTGGCATTATTAGGTCCAGTGCCTCTTTTGGGCTTGTTTCATGATCATGAACTTATTTAGATATTTTTTATCACATAAATATCTTATTGCACCATCACTTTTAAAAGTAGATCTTTCAGGGTGTGAACCTCTTAACTCCAAACATTCCTGGTCTTTAAAATTTCTGTTAAAAAAGTCTGTCTTATTTCTGCTTCCCTTTAATAAGTTTTTTTTCCTTTTTTCTGACAGCTTTTAAGAGTCTACTCTTTAGTTGCATTTCTAAGATTTTGACTATCATCTATCACAGAGAGGGTCTTTCCAGATTGTGACTAATTTGTGGTTCATATACTTCACATATCTCTATGTTCAACCCTTTTTCCATGTTTGGAAAGTTTTCTGCTATTACTTCTATAAATAGGTTCTTAAAGCCATTTGTGCTGTCTTCAGATTTTTCACTAATTCCAATTAATCTTAGATTTGTCTTCTTCATCTCATCAAGCAACCGTTGGATGCATTTTTTAATGTTTTTTTGTCTATACCCCTGTCTTCTAGTTTTGACACTGCCCTCAAATTGTTCACGTCTGATGACAATCCTGTCAATACAATTTTTAATGTCCTAAATTTCTGTTTGTTACTTTTTCATAGACTAATTTTTTCTGTACTAGACCTTCACGTTTTCAATCACTTTGTTTAGCTCAGTTAGATTTTTATAAGTGTCTTTTGTAGACTTGCAGATCATTTTGTTTATTAGTATCATTATCTGTTTAGTTATATCTTCTTTGAAACTGTCAAGCACTTTTGCAATCTGTTTTATCTCCATTGTTATTGTTTCGAATATTTCATTTGACTGTGTAACTCCTCTTCCCTGCTTCATTCCCTCAAGATTAGCTTCGGGGGATTTGGGATTTTTTTAGGAAACATTTTGTTGCCTTGTCTTCTCATGTTTCTAATCTGTTTTCTGTGCTGAGCTTTTCAGATTCATTATAATGAAATTTTTTTTTTTTTGCTAGTCTGGAGACTTCTTTATTTGTGTTTTTTTTTCAGTGATGCACTCTGGGCTTGGGTAATTATAGTCCTTTGCCTCTGTCCTACGTTCCCTCAAGCTGTTCATCTGGTAGGGGAGGCTGCAGTGTGTTTGATTCAATATTCAGTTCTTTGTGAATGGTCCAAATTATTGTTAATGGCACCAAGGGTATCAAGATATTGGCATACAGGGAAAACCAATTGATACCATCAGTTATATCACTGTGGCTATCGTAATGGAATCAGTAGCAATAACAGTATCAAAGATAAACTGGATTTTGATATAACTTAAGAACTAATAATGTACCACTTATAATCATAGAAATTTATATGATTATTATATAAACACTAAGGCAATACAAATACCGATCTTCAGTAAATATTTAATAAATGGAAAACTTTTCCTTCTTTCATAATAGAACAGTATCCAACAAAAACAGCCTGTACTTAACAATATATAAAGTTATAAATCTTGATGGTAATACCAGTAAGTATAGAGGGTTATGGGAGACAGAAGCATGAAAAAAATAAAATTTCAAAAATTAAACAATGGACGATGAAGAGGTGATAAAAATAAAATAAAAGATCCTTTTAAGGAATAAAGAGAAATTAATAGTATTAGATAAAAGTAACACAAATGAACAAACAAGAAAAAGTAGAAGTATAAAATATTTATTCAAACATACACCTGTTTTTTAATTGGGTTACTTGGCTTTTTTGTTGAATAATATGAGTTCCCTATCTTGTATAATAGTCCTTTCTTATGTATTTGATTTGCAAGTTTTTTGTACTGTTCTCTGGACTGTTATTTTCTTTCTTGTATGTTCACTTCATAACGTTCTTTAACAAACTCATTAAAGTCAGTGCCTTTGTTTTTTATATGTATCTAATGAAAGCTGTGCTTGGCTGTTGTGTTTTCAACTAATGACTATACATAGGTTTCCTTAAATTTCTGGAACCTATAAGCTATCATTTTTTGCTGAGGAGCACTTTGTGTCTTTGGAGAGAATGTATTCAGTAAGTGCTTGGGCAAGCTAAGTCAACACTGATTTAGCTTCCACATCCTGCTTGCAAAGAACCTTCAAGCCAACAGGTGGTGAATTGTCAGACCTTTCTTAGCTGTTTCCTTGGCATATGGCAAACTGTCAGACCCTTCTTAGGTCTCTTCTTGGCATGTGCATGGGCCTTCTCACATATACTGTTTTCTAGATCTCCAAGGATATAATGCTACTTGTTATTGTTTGTAGGTGCCCGCCCCCCAAGCCTCATGTAGTCATGGAAGCGGCTGAATCTAGAGTTCGTGATTGATTCATTGTCTAGTGCTGGGACTGGCGGTGTGAGTTCTGCACCCATCCAGGGGTGGAGCCCACATACAATGCAAAGTGGAGGAGGCTGGTTTTGCCCCTTTTGAGCGGTTTGCTCTTGCAGCCACTGTGAACAGCTGCCCCCTCAGTGACAAAACCCTGCCTTGGAACCAGCTAAGTATGGACTGAAACCCCCAAAACTGTAAGAAATAAACCTCTCCTTCCTTCACTTTGGGCATCAGGTATTTTGTTTTAACAATGAGAAAAAGTAACTAAGACACTACTCTTCTATCTCAGTTTTTCCTTTTAAGCATATTGGTTAGCAGGCTTTCTCAACCTTTATTTTCCCCTCAATAAACTATAATTTTTTAAAAAATCATGTAAGATTTTTATTATTTTAGCAAAACCTTTCAAATTAAAGACTAATCTCAGTGTGTAGGCATTGATTGGATGCCAGATATTATTGAGTTATTTAAAAAATAAAATAAAACTTGCAAAGTGATTTTTCAACAGAACTTCAAGGCCAATCAAATAGAGATTTTGGAGGAACTTTAACCTTACTCATTTCTGGCTATCAAGATCTATTTTTCATTGAGATTGTAATGTTATTGATTTTCAAGCATACTTTGGAGCTGGGGAGACTTGAAGAAATAAGCAAATGAAAGTATCTGAAGGTTTGTTGTTATTACTGAGATGCAGTCATCTCCTTTAGCAAATACTCTCTGGATTATAGAACATTTAGATTCCAGATTTCCAAAAGAGTAAATTTTAACTTTTGCTATTCTTTTCTTTCTTTTTTCCTTCTTTCTTTATTTTTAATAGAAAAGAGAACCTATCAGGACCCTTACCTTTCCATTCAGGTAATGTATTCCATGTGCATTTTAACTAGTGAACAATGCCAGTGTGAATAATCAATAAAAATAACTAACCAAACTTTCCAGAAAATTGCACAAGATGATAATTCTACTTCTGCTCCTTGATTACCAGCCCCATGAAAATTATTATGAAAGAAGCAGGAAAATGAAAGAAATCAGAATCTCTCATGTGACAACCAGAGATCCAACTGTAGCTCCCTGGAAGGGCTACTTACAGTTTAATTTTAAAGATAAACTTTAAATTTTAAAAAGTTAGAAAAGATGAGATTAGAAAAAATTCATTTTCAAAAGCTTATTCATTATTTTATCAAACTTAGTGTTCCATTAGCAGTTTAGAGTTTGTCAGGTTCTATGGAAATTTATACTGTGATTTAAATTGCAGTGCATTAAATTTATAGATTAATTTGCTGAGCTTTACTCCATTTATAAATTAAGAAATTGTATTCCTGATAATTGTATATTTCTGTATTTATAGTTTCAAGTGTTTTAAATAGTTTTGTATTTATGTCTTCATAAATTTCTTGTATGTGTAATGTTAGATTTTGTTCTAAGTCAATATGACTATTGTGAACAAACAAATAATTATATTTTTAATTGATCATTAGAATTGATTTGGGTTGTTGTTAATAATGTACCAGGTCTACTGCATGTTGATCTATTAGAATTTTGAATTCCATTTTCATCTTCAGTATTTTTATGTTAATTCTCCTTAGGCTTGCTAAATTATTATATGTTTTTTTTAGTCAATGACAGTTTTTCTCTTCTTTTAAATGTAATTGTTTAGTTTAATTCAGTGCTTAGCAATTGTGATAGAGAAAGTCATACTTTCTTATTGAAAAGTTTTATTGCTAAGAATTATTTTTACTTCTCATGTATAGTTTTTATCAACCTAAAATTGTCTTAATATTCCTGGGACTATTTAAATAAATGATTGTTAAGTGTTGCCTTTTTCAGTATTAATAAAGAAACTTCTGTTTTTAATTTTTTAATATAAGTAGGTCACTAGTTATATAAATAGATATTTTCCCCCTAATGTTTCATTGTTTTTTAAAGTTTGAATTCCAAGAAAAATAATTCATTTTACGTTTCTTTAAATACAGTGCTGGGTATGATGTGATATTATTTTAAGGATATTTCCATTTTCAACTTAAAGTGAGATTGACTTGTATAGTTTTCTTATATTAGTTTTCATTAATATCTTATGATAATCCTAGTTTCCCATGCCCTTAGTCACTTTTGAACACTATACTGTCCATTTTTCATGAATTGTGGGTATAAGAAAATCAACTAAGAGTTTTGAATTCACAAATTCATATTAAGATAATTTTGAATATAATTAACCTTAGGAATTTATTTCTTCTCATTTACTATACATCCAACCACTACATTCCTGGTATAGTTACAATATTTACCTTTCATAAATATAGTATGCGATGTTAATTCAGACCTCTTCTTTGTGTCACAGGGACCATAATTTTCATTTTGAACTTCTAAGATACCTCACAGGGCTTTAAAAATGACTATCTTTCCCTTTCTTTTCTAGGATTTGTTTTCTGAAAGAATTTTATTTTATTATGTGTTTCCATAGACAAAACAACAAACTCACTTATATTTATGATATGTGAGTTAGATAACTAGTTTTCATGAAGTACTATTGTAGTCAGGGTTTACAAAAGAAAAGATTTAATACAGTACACATAACTTAAAGAATTATTTTATATTACCCACCCAAAGTGCCAAATGCAAAAGAGTGTAGGAAATCTGTCCACATACTAGAGACTCAAAAATCTGACTGAGGGTCTGAATCCCATGAGTGTCCTTCATGAGTCCAGTTGAAGACCTAGAGCCCATGGCAGTGTCCTCCAGGTGTCCAGCGGGAGGCCCAGTGTCCACAACAATGTCTCATGTGAGTCTGTATTAAGGATCTTCACTGAGAATACTGAAAGGTCAGTGGTGGAAGCTAGAAAGTCTGTGCCAGTGGGATGAAGGTTATGTGCCAGCAGGCTGAGGGATCTACACTGGAACCAGGAAATGATGTTCAAGATAAAGACCAGAAATTCCCCCACAAAACTACAGCCATTCTCAGCAACAGTGAGGACCCGAGCTCCTTTGACAATGAAAACAGTTGAGTTCATATCAGGAAAACAAGCATAACAAACTTCTTCAGGAGAATCAATGGCACACCATCTTCGCTTGCAGGTCTCCATCCACAGCCAGCACCACACTGATTCAGTTCATCTGGGTGTTACAAGTGGACCATTAGTATATTCCTTAAAAGATGAGACAGGCAGAACTGAGATTTGAGGCAGAGACATTTTAATTATACCTTCAAGAATCACTTCTAAAAATGACACAAAGCTTCCACTTTATACTTATCTCTGTAAAAAAACTCACAAATTTAAACATCTGTTTAAGATCTCTTATCATTTGTATAGCAACAGTGGTTTATATATATAGCTTTAGCTAACATTATGTCCTTTGTTCAACTGAGGTGTAAGAAGTTCCACAGTGGTTTTTATTTTACTCAAATGGAGTATGAAAATGATTCTTACTCGTAATCTCAAAAAAAAAAAAAGTATCTTAGAAAAAGAATTAACCTAGCAACCAGGACACCTGATTAGCTTCCCATCTTTATCAGCAAATGTTGTAAGACAGCAGACAAGTTTTATTTTAATCTCAGAGAACACTACTTCCATGCAAAAAAAGGAGCTTGAAATACGTATCTCCAAATTCTACCATATTTACAATTCTGCGATACTGTGTTGATTAGACACATAGTACTGAAGTGTTACTTGATAGCTTAAAACTGGAAGTTTAACCTTCATCCTAGAAACACATTTGATGTTGAAATTAGCTGATTTATTTTTAAAAGAGCTCAGCTTTGATCTAGTCCATAAATCCAAAACATCACGATGTGCTTTAAATATAATTTAAACATGAAGTGACAGTCTGAAAGGGGAATTACTGTTAAATCTACCTTATTTTAAAAAAGAGCTTATATTACAGTTTCATCCTTGACTAACAAGAGACTCAATGTTTTTTACAAAAAGTGGACTATCATCTATTTATTTGTTCATTTTATCATAAAGAAACCTCACAAAGCTTCAACTAGTAGTTGTATTGCAGTTCAACTTTAATTTACCAGAAATACATCTTAAAGATATCTACTGAAACATATTTGTAACATTTATTTAAATGATTTAAAACTTAGTGTGAAATGTTTTGTTTGCTATCATTACGAATACATAAAAATATGCCTTAAAAGAATTTTTATTTAAAAACATGCCTTTAAAGAATTATTTAAAAATTATGATGGAAATCCCTAAAAATTCAAGATTTAATTGTCCAAAATTTAATTCATTGTCAACGTGCATTTTATTTCCCTGTGTCTTGTATTTTTTATTTATTTTATTTCTGCAGCCAGTGAAGACAAATATTTATATACTGCACTTAATGTCAGCAATTAAATGAAAATATGTAACATGCTAAATAACCACTTGAAAACATTGATCTAAGATTTAGAAACAAGAAATGATTATCAAAAATGGCCCAAAGCCTAGAAGCAATTTCACTGTTATAGGACCTAGATGAAAGTAAAATGAATAGAAATCTGGAAAACAAATAGCGGTAAAATATAGAGAAAATACTAAAAATCAATAAACTGAACTTTGACTGATTTAAAAATGTCTTAGAATAAATTCTTGAATTATTTATTGAATGAACTGAAGAGTATAATACATCTCCCTTTATTTCTCATTTATCTTTATTAATATTATTCTCTAATAAAGACAAATATTTTTGTCTATTGAAATAAAAAGGAATACATGGCTGTGTTATTGTCTCTAAGGAGTCTTTAAGTACTTCAAAGACTGAGGGAAAAACATGACTGAATAAAGCATTTTGTTGGTTGAAAAAGTTGTAAATGCTAAAATGAGCAGCTTTCTTTCTTTTTCCTCTGACCTTTGAAGAGTATATAATTTAGTGTTAGTTTTGTTCTCAAACCATAACAATACTTTAAATTAATTTAAGGATGATTATTTAAAAATAAACATTTTAATGATATATCATGCATATGAAATAGTCTCACTTCTCATTACCCTGAATAATATGAGTTATACAATGTAATTTTTAATCTCTTATGAAAATATTTTTAAATATGTATAAATATTTGTACTAATTGTAATGGCAACTTTGAATGAATGTGTATATATATATATATATATATATATATATATATATATATATGGTTTCATTCAATGCTATCAATTTTCATCTTCTATATCCAGAAATTTCAAGGAAATGATAGTAAAGAAAGAAAAACATACACAGAATAAATATGATACATTTCACAATAATGATAGTCTAGGTCACAAATCAAATTAGTGACAGACTGACCTATCTTCCTTTGACACCATTTTGTATTCTAGATTCTAAGTGGGATGTAAATTGAAATTAAATCATTAAAATGTTTGAAAGCTATAAATGAAATAAAAAAAAGCTATAAATGCAAAAGGAAGTAATTTATGTGAACAAATAAGGTAAATGAGTTAAAAATCTAAACATATACTTAGGACAAAAGTTAAACAATACATTCTTAATGATTACATAAGAAAGGCTTCTGGACATAGCAGATGTTCTATGCCAACTATTATAATTTATTTACATCAATTGCTTTTATTCTTTCAAAGTTGCCATTACAGTTAGTACAAATATCTTATTTATACATATTTAAAATATTTTCATAAAAAATTAAAAATTATATTGTATAACTCTTTTAGTTCTTGCTAGTAATAAATTTAAGGAGCTACTGATTTAATGACAGGCAGGATTTCCTGCTGAGCCAGGAAGAAGATGAGATAAAAGTACAAAGCATTTACCAGGAGAAGTATTCAAAACAGCTATCACTGATTAATTTTTCTGGAGTAAGGATATGATTGCAATTTTAAGGGCATCAGGGAAAACAAAAGCAGTATTTATTATTTCATGAAGTTACTTGCTAAACAATGTGGAATATTTGAATTTTTTCCTGGGGTAATGAATTCATTTTTCATCTGACTTTTGCTGAGATAAACATTCTCACAAGAAAAGACTAACCAGCTCTTTCTGCAAATTTATTCAGGTACATGGAGAAACCAATATAGTATATACAAGTGTGCTAAAAATAAAGATTACAGGTAAAAATATTTAATAAATATGGGAAAAATCTCCATCACTCTATTGTTGTAAGACAAATTATTCATATCACCTTTAGTCATAACTCTACTAAATTTCATCACAGGACCCCTTTTCCAGAATTCTTGACTTTTTCATTTAAGACAGCATAGAAGAAAGATCTTACAACAAGCTTATAAAATCTGAGACCCTGTAGTATTCTAAGTTATGACATATACGTGTATTTTGAGTATAATTTTTTTCAGATGCAAAGAGGTATTTATTTGTTATTTTACTTCACAACTAACACTTCCCTCTTAGACGAGTAGATCCAAGAAAACAAGAAAATAAAAGTTAAATAGAAACCATTTTATTTACACATGCTTATAGTTGTCTAAAAATCGTTTGAATTCAAACATTGACTCTTGGAGATAAGATTAAGATTCACCTGGAATCTCATAAACCCTGATAGAGACAAATGTTTGGTTTTTACAGTTCACAGTGTACTTTCTCATAAGTGAAACTTCAACTTATCTCTTTAGTTAAACTATAAATGATATCAGGAAACCATGACTCAAAAAAAAATGTAACTAATTTATTTAAGGTCACAAGGTTAATTAGTATAAAAGATGATGCCGGAGTTTCACATCCCCTGATTTGCTCCTGTTTGGTCTCCATTACATTATCCATGGAACATTAAACTTACAAAAGAAAAGAACAAGGAAAACCAAAGACTGATAAAAGAAACAAAAGTGTAATCACTTTGTTTTTTTCTTTTGGAAGAATAGGGAATGATGACATTTGTTTACAATTATTCCTAACTTGGCTGACTTGTATAACAGTCCTTGCCCTCTCTTGTTGACATTAGCACTACCCTGCACTTGATTAGTCATTTATTTGTTACTCTATCCTCTGTGGTCAGAAATAGCTTATCATACATAGAAGATATTCAGTAAACATTTACACAAGCAAGTTGTATTTTGTGCTTGCAAAATCTAACATTTTTAACATACCCACTGAATTAAGGCAAACCTTGACACTCAACCGCCCATACTGACAGATTATCTATTAGCTGAGCATGGCTTGCATCACTTAGTGCACCCCTATGACTGTCACTCTTTCAGAGTCCGTTAATGGGACATGTTAAACTGTCAAATATCCTAGATAAACAATAAATATTGAATGCAAAATATGGATCTTTCTTCTGTCTGCAAAAAAAATAGAACACTTGTGCTGAAATATGGAATATATTTTTTCTGACACATCTTCCTATTTTCTCATACTATGTAAATTTGAAATACATCTTAAAGAATTAGAATGCAGCCACATAGTATGCCATTACATTGGATGACTTTATTTTCTTTAGTATCCTGTAGCATATAAGCTATATTTAAAGACATGCCCTTGAGCATATTTTACTTTTATATGAATTTTTGTAGACTTTGTAACAATCAAATTTGCTATTTTCTACAGAATATATGTTAAATGAAAACAAAATTGTCCTCCTTTAAAAGGAGGACATAGCAGTTAGAGTTTATGATAAGATGTGTGATGAGTTGGTGCTTGATTGAATCATTACTGAATAGAGATACAGTGTTCCCATATTACTATCACATGGGACTCAGACATATACAACAGGATGTCTGGGCATGGGGTGAATGGAAGGGCAAAGTGTGTGTTCCCTCTTTCACGGGGGAAATGTTTCTCCCACCAAGCCCCTTAACACTCACAAACTGCTTTTCCCTACAGGTTGGTGTTCATTAATCTTACCACCTCCTGCCTGGCTGAGTCAGCACTTACAGACTTTGCACAAGCACATGGCTCTTTCATTGTTAGACTGTTAGATCTTGTGCAAGAGGCATACACAGCACAGCAGCACATGATCAGGACTCACGCATTTGCAATTCAAAATGCCATTAAGTAATAATTGCATTCAAAGTAAACAGTCCTGTTTGGATAATCATTATACCTCAGGTCATCTAGAGAATGCTAGTGATGTAACTACTGAGCAAAATTAAAATTTTAATTCCTCAAAAAAAGAAGCACAAATAATTAAAGTCTTCCCTGTTCTCTTCTATTGTAAAATAATTCTTCCAAACTATTTAAGCATCTTTGAGTTTCAAATAGGTTTAATTCATTCAATTTATGAATACTTTTTCATGTTTATTCTATTTGTTACCATTAAATTTCTTATCTATTGCTGCTTTCTTTTTCCTGGATAGAGAAACCTCCAAGATAGTCCTTGATTTACTTCAAGGGTAAAAAATTCATGATAAATTACCT
>RJWT010025079.1:0-16257 GCA_004365215.1 Cuniculus paca | reverse complement strand
AAAGAAAACATTGTTCCATGTTACAGGGAACTAGAAAAAAGTAGGGGTAGATTGCCCATCAACTGCAGAGTGCATAAGAAAGATATGGCATTTTTATACAATGGATAGCTGTTCAGTTATTTAAAAAAAGATAACCTTGAGACTCTTGTAGGTAAATGGATATAACCTGAGATCATGCTCATGTGTGAAATAGTTCAGAGTCACAACATCATGTTGTCTCCCTAGTATGAAAAACTAAAGGAATTAGTGGGATCCAAAATACACAATAGATATTGTGAAAGTGAAAGGGGAGAAAACGTCTAACAAGGGAAGACAGTAGCCATTGTTAATCTATTATCATGTTCTGTAACCCTGTATTATTTTCATTGTTTTGTTTAGTTTGGTTTTATTCTGTTTTGTCTTGTTTAATTTTATTATATTTGATAGCATGGGCAGCTGTTTCAAAGATAACAAAATATATTATGGTAGCCTTTATTGATTTTCTATAATCTTGTTTTGAAGCCTTGTATTGGTTTCTTTGCTTCATTTTGTTTGGTTTTATTCTGCTCTGTTTTGTTTGATTTTATTCTGTCTGATGGTATAGGCAGCTACTTTGACAATAACAAGAGGCATTATGATAGCCACTGTTGATTTCCTATTACCTTGTTTTGAAGTCCTGTATAACTTTCATTATTTGTTTTGATTGATTTTATTCTGTTCTGTTTTGTTTGGTTTTATTATGTCTGATTGTGTGGGCAGTTATTTTGAAGGTAACAAGAGGCATTATGGTAGCCATTATTGATTTCCTTTTATCTTGTTTTGAAATCCTGTATCAAGTTCATTGCTATGCTTTGATTGACTCTATTCTGTTTTATTTCATTTGGTTTTATTCTCTTCAAAATAAAAAAATGAAAAATAATAAAAAAGTGAAACTTCAAAATGTCTACACAGCTGTGTGTGGTGGCACATGTCTATAATTCCAGCACTCAGGAGGCTGAGGCATGAGGATCTCTGTGTGTTAGAGACCAGCCTGGGCTACAAAATAAGTTCAAGTCCAGCCTGAACTGCATGGCAAAACCCTGTCTCAAAAAAGAAAAAAAAAGTCTACACAAAGAGATTTATGACTCAGAAGAGGTTCCCACTTTCTTCTATGTGATTTTAAGCATATTCTAAAACCAGTATTTTATATATCTTCACTGAATTACTTTTTACCCTAACCCAAGGTGGATGTTATTGTTATTTCCATTTTCAATGTGAGAAATCAGTGCTCAGAATGCTTAGGTAACATCCATAGTTATAAATCACACTGAAGAAGTAGTCAAGTGTACTTAATCACAAGTGTTGCCCCTTACCATCATACAGAATCATATTCTCACTCAAGTCTTTCAGTCAGAGTAGTTGCCACTTTGGGTTTCTGGGTAGAGAATGCAAGTGCTCCAAGGCAAAGTGAGCACAGTGGTGACAATGGCACATGTTGCAGTAAAACAAGCATCAGAGAAGAATCCCAGCCTGCCTGCCCCAGGTCTCAGTCCTTGTCTTTTTTGCTTCTCTCCAACCCCACACATTTGGTATCCAAAAGAACCAAGGGAAAGAAGGGCACCAGAGAACAGTTTCCTTCCTTTGAACCCTGGAAACCCTAGAGGGAAGGGCAGGGAGAGACATACCACTTGGTCTCTAGTTATTTCTCTCTTCACCCCTGTATCTAACTTCAGAATCCATCACACACACCTTCAACCAAAATTTAACCTACCATTTCCTCATAAACTTTTTAGACATTACTTACTTTCTAACATTTTAGTGGCTAAGGGGAAATATACTTAGAATTTTGCCTTCTATAAAGCTCACAGGCAACTGTTTTTGCCTTTGTCCCACTGCAACTGGGATAGCAACTTCTCCATTCCTTTGTGCCTCCCCAACTATGGGTATCTAAGCTTTTTTCTGACTCCCTTTCTGGCTTCTGCCACTTCTTTCTTTCCTTCCCAAGAAAATGTACCTTGCCTGTCCTGAAGGCGCCAAACTAAAAACACCAGGCCTAAGTCTTATTCCTACCACCCCATGACCAGTACTACCCAGAGTAGGCCAACATCAAACAGAGTTATAAAAGAAATGAGCACTTTCTGTCTTCTGGCCCTTTTCCCAGGGGCAGCCCCCAGCCTTTCTATTCTCTTTTCTCATGATTCCCAGCACCTCATGTTCTCTTTTATTAAAAATCAGCAGAGCAAAAAGAAAGCATACTTGATGATCTATTTTTAAAGTTCATTCAAGTATATGATAAACATATTCACAACCTCTACTTTGTCAGGCACCAGAAAAACATGCATTCTGCCCCCGAGAACAGTGATTCCCAACACAAGGTGATCCATTGGCCAGAGATGGTTGAAAAGGCATAGTTTGGGACAACTGTTGGAAATTAATGTGTCATGTAGGGAGGGGCAGAGATGTGATCCAGGACTGGGACAAAGCCAAGATTGTTGAGGGAATGTAAACCCCACAGCAGGACATCTGAATATCACCTTGTGGACACCAAGAGCCACAATATTATTAGCTATGATGCTACAATCTGAAATGATTCTCTAAGTGACACTTTTTCTGAAGAATATGATAAAATAGCTTTAATCATTGTTTTTCCTATGAGGGAAATCATATTCTAATAAGACTCCAAATATTAGAAAGTCTAACATTAGAACTGAGGAATCATGATATAAGCAGGAGAAGGATTTGGGGGAAGATAGAGACACCAGTCATGGAAAAGACACCGGTAGTGATATAGATAGTACAACTAGGGATTATGGGACCTCTCCTCCATTTACCTGAACCTGGGCAACACCCTAGGGACAAATCCTCTGATCTTTGTCTTGTGACCACAACATGGATGTAGAGATGAAAAAGTACATGCACAGTAGATACTGCTGACCTGACTCAGCATTTCATCAATCATGCGGCCAGTCATGCTCTGAAAGACCCAGTGAGAGTCACAGGCACACATTTCAAACCCTTTAAGTCTATTGTGTGCCTGCACCATTTTTCCTTTTCATTTGTGCCATTTCTTTTCTACTGGCATGAGCCTGCTGGCTCTGAGCACATCTTTCCTCTTTAAACTTTATTAAACTTAGCTGCCTTTGCCAAAGGTCCAGTTTATCCTTTGACTTTAAGTATATGAATTTCTTTTTGAATTAATTTTTTTTGTATTCATCATATTGTTCAATCTTGCATCTTGATCACTTCTGGCAGTTTGTGTCTTTTGATTGGTGAACTGAGACCATTAATACTAATGGTTATAACTGGTATGTGTTGACTTAACATTGTCGTGTTATTTTCCTGTTGTTGGCTCCCCCTTTTTTTCCCCCTCCCTCTGTGTCATTGTTTGCCTTGCCTGGCATATTCCTTCTGTTGGGGTTCATGGAGCTGTAACCTTTATCACTTTCTAGAATGTCCTTCAAAACATTTTGGAGTGTTGGTTTGGTGGTCATAAATTTCCTCAGACGTTCTTTCTCATGGAAGTATCTTATTTCTCCATCAGTTTTGCAAGATAGTTTTGCAGGGTACATCAATCTGAGTTGAAGGTTGTTTTCCTTTAGAACTTGAAATACTTTACTCCAAGTACTCCTTGAATTGAGGCTTTATGCTTAGAAGTCAGCTGTGATTCTGATGGACTTTCCTTTTAGGTGATCTGTTTCTTTTCCCTAACAGCTTTTAAGATTTTATTCTTGTGTTGAATTTCTGGAATATTGATTGTGATATGCTTGGCCATAGATTTTTTTTTTAAATCATGACTAATTGGAGTTCTATATGCTTCACTTATCTGTATGTCGAATTATTTTTCCCTACCAGGGAAGTTTTCTGTCATGACATCTGTGAACAGTATTTTTTAGTATCATTTGTACTATCATCTGCTTTTTCATTGACTCCATTCAATCTTAAGATAATCTTCTTTGCCTCATTTAGCAGCTTCTTCTGTTGATTTTTCATGGTCCCAAGTTATTTTTAAGAAATCTTTCTTTTCATGATCGCTAAACAAAACCTGTCCTCACATTGGTTTAATCTACTTAGAATACTTTCAATGGAATTTTTATTCTCCTGGATATCTGCTTGAATCTGTCTTATGGATTTCATTTCTTTCCTATACTGCATATTCATGGATTCCATAATTTTCTTAGGCTTCTCTATATTTTCTCTGTGTCTGATCTAAAGTCACTAATCACTAAGCATGATTTTCTTTATGGGCGCTATCTCTTTATTTATTTAAGAAATTATTTCTGATTTGATTTTTTCTAGAGCCTCATTTAATTGCTTTGCTGTTACCACTTCAAAAAGGCCAGGTGGGTGTCTTTCAGATTTTCTCACCTCATTGTTTCTTGGTTTTGCCTTTAGTGAACTGGATGTGTGAGGTTGCATCTTGTTTAAGCATCTTCTCATTTTCTTTTCTGTTTTAGTTTAATTCCTGAAGTCATGCTTTTAAATTGCCTTTTGTTGTTTATTGCTAGTATTTAGAACTCTTAAGAAATGACTACTTCTCTGAGATATTTTCCAGGTATAACTGGTCTTAGAGTTTTCAGTGTGTTGCAAGATCCTATGTTTTCAGTTTGTTGGGGATGAGAGTTTGCTGCCTGTTTTGCTCAGCCCCTGGCTCCTTGGCACTGTGCAACAGTATTCTCTATGACCCTTAGTCAGTATCAGTCTTGAAATACCAGGAAAAAAAGCTGCTTAGAACAAGTATGTCACTTTAGGCTAATGTGGTACCATCAGCAATAACAATAGCATCAATCACAGCCTAGAAAATGACAAACTGAGGTAACCATTAATTTGCCACAATTAACCTGAGGAACTATATTTGTGGTTAAATAACAAAATCTAAAACCAACTATAAAATTTTATGCATTTATCATACTTTTCAGTAAAGAAAAAAGAAAGACAAAGCTATAATTAATATCTTCAAAATGTGCAAAGATTGAAGGACACTTAAACCTGAAAGTTTATAATGCAGTATGATTTTAGAAAGGTGTTGTGAACTGAAAAATATTATCACTTCATTTCTATATTTTGAGGTTAAGTGAGAGAGATTATAAAGGTCATAAGTCTGAGTAGCTATCATGCTAATGATAGGGAAATAGATGTCTCACTTCCACAGACACACTGTTCCCAAAATTACATGTATGATCTTAATTCTCTGCTCCTATTGTGCTAGTTTTTGGCACCAACCAGGTTTGTGATAGTGGCTGCTAACACCATATGTAATGTGCTGCCAGTTGTTCCACCAAGTACTTTTCACCATACCTCTTTACTTCTTAAGGATTGCAAAAGGTATGGGCATCCTCCACCTTTATAACCAATGAGAGAATAACCAAAAGTATTTCTAATTGTACTCATCAAGTCTTGGAGAAACTGTAAGTTTGTCCCAAACAAAACAGCTAAGATGGTTAGACTCCCATTGCATGCCACCTAACAGCAGAACTCCAGCTTATAACACCTCATTCTTGAATATAATCTGGGTCAGAGGTAACAGTGACACAAATGAGAATTGAGAAGACATTGTTCCAGGAAATTCTTATAATCTGACAAACAACAACTGGAACTTAATTTTTTAAAAATTTTTTTATTTTAAAGAGAAAAAGAAGAAAAAATAGAAATAAAAATAAAATTTATCTTGAACTAATACATATAATGCTCCTTTTTGGTTATAAGTAGATCTCTTATTTAAGTAATAGGTTACTGTAATTGCTACTTTTAATTTTTGGAAAACTACAAAGGAAAAGTCAGCCCACGTGGTTCATAGATTAAGACACACATCAAACACAAAGCCAAAGCTAAGCATCAGCAAATAGTTGGAAGAAAGGGAGACATCGGTCTGGTGGTTAAGGTGTCAGCTTTCAGTGGTTAGATACTGAAATAGGTGCAAGAGAAAAGACAGAACCTGTCACTGCTCTCACAGTGTTTCTCCCTTTTTGAAAGATAATGTGAGTTTCTCCTCCCCTTCAGTTTATGACTCCTTAGATCCGTAGCAGGTGGCAGAAGTGAAATGCTGGGACTTTTTAGTACGGGATGGAAAAATACTTGACATTTTCAGTTTCTTCCTCTTGGAATCCAGCACAGATGCTGTGATAAGGCCAACATGGAGAGCCCACATGGAGGTAAGCTGTGGCACTCCAGGAGACTACTCAAGCAGTGTTCAGTCAACACCTTGTGCCAATGATCACCCATATAGATACAGCTTATCTCTATAGACACACCAGCTAGTCTAGCCCCCAGGTGACTGATGCTCCAAAGGACATTATTTACAGCAGAAGAATCACCTGGCAGAGCCTAGTCATCCTTCAGTGTCATGAGAATTAATAAAGTCATTTTGTTGTAAGCCACTAAGTTTTTACTGTTTGTTAGGCTGGAGTAGATAACTAAGGCATCTAGCTTAGTGAATAGGAGAAGCATTGAGTAAGAGACAAAATGGGATGGATGTCCAGGGAATTATGAAAGTAAAGCATATGTCTTAAATTGAGAGTTTAATGTATAAATTAACTATCAGTAAAAGAGACAGGAGTGTTCCAGAAAGAGGGAAAGACATGTGTGAAGGAATTTCTTCCAGGTTTGTCTAAAGAACCAGACTAACCTTCAAGCAACCTGATCTTAACTTGTGAGAAGTAGGGTGAGACAAGGGAAATAGTATTTAGAGTTCAGAAATTATCATAAATGCAAAGAGAGACGTTGGAAGATTGTACTCCTAAAAGTAAAGTAAACTGGTTTGTGATCAGCTTTGTATTGATTGCGTGTGAGTACTAAAAACACATAGAGAAATTTTTTAATAGATGTTTTTCAGGAGAATGGGGAATCTTTGGAATTGTGAAATGCCCCAACAGCACTATTTTGTGAGAGCATGTGGTACCTTTGTTCTTGGCCATTGGAGATCTGGTCCCCAGATTTGGCTGCCCACAGTTAGCAAATAAGTGGGACCAGGACGGATGGTTTCCATATGAGCTGCTTCTGAAAGACTCTTGGCATGGACCGATACAACTCCATCTCCAATGTTCAGAATTGTTGATCAGTTTAGGCCCGCAACCCACTAGAGA
The DNA here is from genome assembly GCA_004365215.1 of Cuniculus paca. Taxonomy (NCBI): domain Eukaryota; kingdom Metazoa; phylum Chordata; class Mammalia; order Rodentia; family Cuniculidae; genus Cuniculus; species Cuniculus paca. The sequence continues at coordinate 9,220 of RJWT010025079.1, read as the reverse complement.
TGCCTGCTGTCTTTCAGGAAATTCCACACTTCTCAGCCAAGTCCATTGTTTGAATGCCCCTGAACATCTCCCAAGGAGCTACTCTAAAGCATAGCCAGAAAGAAGAAATAGATACGGACCAAAAGAGACTGGAAAATTTGGGCAGGAAGCTGTAAAATGAGATGCAGCTTAGAAAAATTGTTACATCTGGGAGAGAAAATAATATATCACCAGTGACCCCAAAAGCCCCTTCCCTATACAGATATATTGAGCATAGGAACAGAGGCTGATTACTATCAAGCTAAGGAGGCTTAGCCTTTAGGACTCTGAATTGTTCACACCCTTTCCAAGACTTTGGAGCACCTAGCAAGGTGTTATACGTATGTTTTTGTAAACTTGAAAGGGTGTTTTTTTTTTTTTAATTCCATTTCTTAAGTAAAGCCTCCCAAATTGTAAAAGCTTCATGTGGCACAAAACCTAAATCTGTCCCTCAAGTAGCTTGGAATTTTCAACAGCTAGTCACCAACCATATTGGGGAGTCACTGGTGTACAAGAACATTTTTAACCACGCAGGATAGCACACACCTATAAGTCCAACATCTTAGGAGGTGGTGGCAGGAAGATTGAAAGTTCTAGCCTAGCCTGGGCAATTTAGTGACCCTGTCTCAAAAAATAAATTTAAAAAGGGCTGGGGAAGGCGCTGGGTGTGAAGGCTCTGGGTCAGTCCCCAGTAACACACACACACACACACACACACACACACACACACAAAATCCCACCCAACCTTTTTTATCTACCTTGTGGAACTCTGTTGGAAGAGTCTCTTCAGGATTAAAGTAACAAAGTTAGGCTCAAATTCTTTTGGAATGTATCTCTGAGTAAGGTTGTGAGCAAACACAGAGCTAGGTATGTGTTGACAGAGATATTGCACCACATAACTAAAAAACTAGACTTTGAGAAAGTCATGCACTAGAAGAAATACATTCTAACATGAATCACATCATGTTTCTTTACCTTTCACTAAAAAAATTGCTTTAAAAGCCTGATGGATTCTATTTACACCGAAGCAAATAGGGCTGATAACTGCCCAAAGTTTTCTGGAGGATGAGTAGTTCCATGATACCAGTATTGAAAGCCTTGATATTTAATAATTGTATTCTACTAGTGAAATTAATTACAAAAATGTTAAGGAAGGACCCAGTGGACTTCTGAGAAGCCCAACTGAAACTCTGTTTAGAGACAACTGTGACTGAAATGTCTTCCTGGGATTCTGAGAGGGGACCACATGCTGCAGCAGGCAGAAAACTTGAAATTGATTTTTTGAAATCTCAAATGCAATTTTGATTTTATTTCACACAGAAAAATGCTTTCTACTCTTTCCTGTTGAGAAAAATTGCACAGAAGGGAGTAGGATGATTATTCAGTGACTTTGTGCCACTTTACTAACTGTCCCATACACGCAGCTTGGATGGGAAAGCATGCTTTCACTTACTTAGCACGGAGTCTTGATCCCAGAGAAAAAAAAAACACTTCATGACAGGAGATAGCCAGCAATCTCCAGTACTGGAAGGCATTCACCCTTTAATATTTCTAATTGAAGTCCCACAGACCTGTACTTCCTAGCCTGTCCTTTAATAGCAGACATCTGACAATATAGAAAAAGCCAGACAGGCTTTGCGCAGGTGCCACGAAAACATTAGGAAAGGCATTGTTACTCGTGGAAGTGTGACTGGGCCTGGCTGAGCATGGGTTTGGCCTTTTCGAGCCCTGTACATGCTGCTCTAAGTAGCCAGCAAAGTGGTCCTCATGGCCAAATCCTGGAATCTGTCATTTTAGCAGGGATCATAAAATTCATCTCCTATTTAGGTATGGGTCTTTTTTGTTATACTTCTTTATTTGAAATTTAATAGTGCCACATTTACCAAATAATGATTGTTAAACCAATGAAGGCAGAAACTAGACTTCTTATTAAGCAAAAAGGTGACAAAAGTGAGATGATTTTCTCTCTCTGTTCCTTTGTCACTGTAGAAGATTCCTTTCCTTGCAGACACAGGGCTCTGGTGAATCAGGGCTTATGACTGTTAGCCCTTGAACCATGCTTGGGAAAAACTGATCCAAGAATGTACATTGAGGCATTTGTAACTTGCCAGATTGGGATTTGGTTGGAAATACCCCACAAGATGACTTCAGAAAAATAGCACAGCATGCATTCATTAGACTGACTTTATATCTTGGCTATTGAATAATTCTGCAATGCATGTGCAAGTACAGATGTGTTTATGATATGATGGTCATTGTACATATATGCAGTGGAATAATATTTAGGCCTAAAAAGCATCAAGTTCTTGCCATTTTCCATAACATGAATGAAACTGGGGGATGTGGTAAATGAAATAAGTCAAGCACTGAAGCCAAAAATATTGCATAGTATTAGTTACATGTGGGATAACTTAAAAAATAAAATATGCTAAAATAAATAAGAAATATTGGTTTTCAGGGGTTGGAGAGACAGAGGTAAGAGGAGACAAAATAGATATGTGGGATAAGAAGTCTAGAGATATTATATTCAACATGAAATAATAAAGTCATACTGTACATGAAAATTCATAGTAAATGAGTGGATTTTTAGCCAGTAGTATCACAAAAACAATACAAATACATAACAATGTGAGATGATGAATATTTTAATTTACTTCACTATAGTCACCTTTGTACTATGCATTCCATAACATCATGTGGTATGCCTTCAGTGTAAGAAATCAAACTATTTTAAAAAAGAAAAATGGCAAACAACAATAAGTAATCCAAAAATATTCTCAAGCTCTACAGGTAAGTTTTATTTTGCCATTTTGTTTTGCAGTGAAGCTATACAGCATCCCCCAAATCATCATTCCCCTTGTACAAAAGGTAGATCTTACCAGGAACCCTTCAACTGGGCTCTAGGAATACAGGAGATTGAAATCTGTTTGGGGTGATTCTCAGGCATCCCAAGCTATCAACATAAATCAGTTGAACCAGGATTAGTTGTAAGGCTCCAATCAGACCTTACTCTCCCAGCCCCCAACCTGTTTGTAAGCCAAAGAACTACCCTCTGCAGGGAGCTCAATCAGTACGGAAGCTGTCATCAGCAAGCACAGGATGTCTAAAGGAGGTAAGTTAGGTCAGATAAGATAGGACAAGGATTTCTTTTTCTGCTTTTTTTTTTGGTACTAAGAATCGAATTCAAGACCTCCTGCTTGCCAGGCAGGTGCCATGCAACCGAGCTATATCCCAGATTCCAAGACAAGAAATTTTGCAGGTCCTGGGACATCTAGGGACATCTGGAGACATCCTAAAGTTTACACTGGACACTTTTGAGGATTTTGCCCACTGAGTTGCAACACTACCAGAGAACTTTGATCACAGATATTTATAAAAATCTTCCTGTCTAATGTCCCCTGCCTTCTTTCCATCCTTATAAAAGGGACACACTTTTCTTTGTTCCTTGTGGATGGCCTTATTACTCTTTGCCTGTCTGCACCTAGGCACAATAAATTCCACACCATGTTGCCATTATGCAAGCCCAGTGGTCTCTGCTGGTCTCCCCCACTCACCCATATGTTGTATTAGTATATTAAGACATAGAGAAATGTACATCCAAATCCCAGAGGGGAAACCTTGAGCCAGATTCTGCTTCTTCAAAGTGCAGCAATCACTGCGACATCTTGGCCTAGAACTTCTAAAGATATCCATGGACTCCCACCAGCTGCCTGCCCCTCCTCCCAGACTGAGCACTAGCTGAGGAGATCCCCAGCAGGAGAGGCCTCTTCCCCATGACTTCCGCGATCTTCGGTGAACATTGCAGAAAGTCTCTTAGGAAACCATCTCAAACCTGTGAACTGCACAGAATGCCATGAAAATGAGTCCAGTTTCATATGAGACATTTGTTACTTCCTACGTTCCTTCTTTAACTTATTACTGACCATTCCGCTGAGAAGGACATTTTATTTTCTGACTTCTTCCCACTTCTTTCTCCAATTCTATTCTTTTCCCCCTCCACAGATACACATACCTGTAACTATTCTTTCCTTCCTCCCATCCAAGTCATTCCTCAAACTGCCAGTTTTGTTTCGCAAGTGCTCCTTTCCAGCATAGCTCGCCTAGAGAATGCTACTTTTGTTTTTAGGCCATGTCATTTGCATATCATATCCCAGTATGTCCCAACTGCATAGCGTTCTCTCTTCCTAGGTCTTGAGGGGAAAGTCAGACTCAAACAATGGGTCTTACATGTTCAATGACCCTGGAGAGTCTTGGAGGAAAAGATTCAATAATTTCAAATGAATTCAATTTATGAAGTGACTACCAAGGTAACTTAGGGTCAGACAAATAATCATGCCAAGGTCAAGAATGAAAGGAAGGTGACATTGAGTATATTTACCTCTTCCTCCTTTTGTTAACTCTAACTTTACTTAAATGAATGCGATTTATGGTACCATTAATCTGGCTGTCTACTGCAAGAGATAAAGAAAAAAGGCAGTTAATTTACCAGTAAGCTTGACTCTAAATGTAGAGAAGTTCTAAGCACATTATGACTGGCTACATTATGGAGTCACTGTCTCCCATAACCACCTCTGGCAAGAAGCACAAAAAGCCTGCAGAATGGCTGCACTCCTTTCCCCTGGACTCAGTCCCTGCTTGGGTGGGTCTGACTTGCTTGACATATGTGTGAAGGCATTTGTCTGTTTCCAGTATTCTGGTTTGAGCTGAAATTGATTTATTCCAAAATCTGTTATATATTTATGATGTGTCATGCCCTGAATACTGGATTTCATTGCCATTCCAGTAATTTGTACAATTAATTACACTTTATATATGGACTATTAGGTCTTGAGCTGGCATGAAGCATATATATTGGGTAAGAATATTGTGCAGATGGTGTATGACAACCAAACCAATAGCTAACATTTGTGTAGTATACTTTACAAATTACTGATCATTTCAAGTGTGATGGCTTCAGGCATAGCTGGTTCTAGAGTGGGGGCAATTCTCTTTTTTCTCTCTGTCCCTCTCTGTCTCTTTCTGTCTGTCTCTGTCTCTGTCTCTCTCTCTCTCTCTTTCTCTCTCTCTCTCTCTCTCTCTCCCTGTGTCTCTCTGTCTCCTGTCAGCTCTTCTGGTTCAGACAGGGATTCTCCATTCAGTATACCCTGACAGCTCCATGTTTATATTAGGTGTATAACTTTCCAATTTTTGAAGGGAGAATGCTTCTTATTTTTGTACTACTTTTGACCTTTTAAAAAAATCCCAAAAAAAGTCTCATGGGAGTCATCAGTAATGCATCTATGCCATAACGAAGTTCTGTATTTATGAGACTGGAGTACTCTGAATTTCTTAGAGACTGTGGTCATGTGACCCTCACTGGAGGGAATGTAAGGTAGAGGGTGGGGATCAAGATCCAAGGAAGAACCAGGTCCTCCTCAGCTTCCTCTTGTGGTGACTAGATTTGCAACTGCAGCATTTGTTTTTTCATTTTGCCCTCAAGACTCTGGTTGGATGCTACTTTGTTCCCTCTCTAAACAAATTCTTAAGCCTCTGCTTCTTTTCCCTAAAGTGTCAGTATCACATGCGTAAGTTTCATCACATTTTGTTACTCCCTAAATGCCAGTCAGTTCTCCCCAGAGTTCAAGTTTATTGCTGTCACCATTGGAGTTTACAACAGTTTTCAATTTGTCTCTTATGTGAAATTCATTAATATGCAGTTATCATCTCTTTCCCTATCTTTAATAGATACTAACATAAATCAAGCCAGTAAGGAAGCTCATAGTTCTGCAGCAATAACTACGGAAATTGATGAAGGAAGAATTTGGTTAGGAAATGGAAAAGTGAGTCCTTTCCCAAAATAGATTTTCATCAATCCCAAAAGAGACCTCATGAAGAAAATGAAAGAATTACAATGTACAGACACAGAGATAGAAAAATGTGTATCAGCATTCCATAAATTTAGAGCAAAAATCACAGCACGAGTAGCTGAAAGGTCTGAAAGCCCTGAGGTTACAAGCTACTGCTTAATTGAGAACTCAGTGGCAAGGGTAAATGGAAGGACAACTGACAAAGGAATTTAGTTGTTGGCCGGTCTTCTTCATGTTCCAGAATAGAGACACTTTGCTCTTAGAGGTTTCTCAAGACAACTTTTGTTGTACGAGGCTCAATTTTAGCCTGAATGTCACTCAGAATGATATATCCTTACATTGCTGAAAATGAAATCTTCTTCTCTTAACTCCTATTGGATTTGTTGTTGTTGTTGTTGTTGTTGTTTTTGGTTGTTTGTTTGTTTTTCTGAGACAGGCTGACTATGTAGTTCAGGCCATCCTTGAATTCACTACCTAGCCAAGGTTTGCCTCAAACTCACAATGATCCTCCTGCCTTGACCTCCTGAGTGCTGGGACTACAGATGTGTACCACCATGCCAAGCTTTGAATTTGTTTTTTGACTTAAATCTTTCCCTGTCTTAGTCACTATCTCTACCTTGACTGAGCTTCATAAACACCAAGTCATGCCCACTAATTACTCTTACCTGGACTAGAAAGCTTCCTGGTTGCCTTCCTCCTTTCTGTCCTTGTCTCCACTTCCTATTGTGCCCACAACTCTTTCTCTTTACTGATACCAAAGATGATCTCTAATAAAACAAATCAGACCATATTACTTTGTGTTTTTCATAAATGAATAAGCTGAAGTGCACAGAAAAGCTATATAGTGTGGCAGACATCATTACCAGTTCCTTGCTTTGTGCATAGAGATAAGAAAGTACAGAACAAGAACTATTTGGTGGATAAAATTTGACCTACTGGAGGTACCATGGCCATGACTAGTTCTAGTCCGTGAGTTGGTGGGGAGCAGTACTGTGAATTACTGATACACCAGAGAATTTAATTGTGTCCCTTGTTGAGCATGTGGTAATAGCCTCCACTTGCCTAGGTTTCTAGGTATCACAGTGAATGGAAATGCACAGTTTTCTTGATTATCTCTTGAATATAGTGTGACCAGCAATCTTTGTTGTTTCAAATTTTTAAAATTCAAGGCTTGTTTAGGAAAACATAACTTACACTATTCTGCTGATCTAACTGGAAGAAGATTGTTATTGTAATAAAACAAAACAAAATCAGTATGACTAGAAAACCAATTTCAAAATATTTATAATTGGCTTATGGGATGGGTGAGAAAACATTGGAAGCTGGAAAGTTGCCAATCTATATTATTTAGTTGTAAAGAGTTTGATAAAGTTGTCACCTTCAATCATTTTGGAGTTATATAATGTTCCTAAAATGTTTACATCTGGTGGAGTGTGTATGATTCTTGTATTTATGTATTTATCAAGGTTATGAAAGAAAGAAAGAAAGGTACTAAAGAAAAGAATTAACTTATTGACAAGTACCAATAAAAAAGAATAAGATCCAGAAATTCAGGAACAAGTGGTATTGCAAAGTGAACAGCTTACTCTGTTGTTTACTCAAAGATAGGAATGAGAAAATCTATGAGTAACAAAGGCTGATTAAGAGTCTGTTGGGAGGATAAAACTAAGGATATAGTCTTCACACACAGCTGTTAAAACTTCACAATGGGCTAGGTATCTTAAAGAAAAGATACAATGAAATGCAGGATAATCAGAAACCCTTTTAATGAGCACTCAAGGAAAAAAAATAAAGATGTGGCATGCACTTGAAACAAGTCAAAAGACTGTGGCAAAAAAGCAAAGAAATAACAAATATTGAATCCTCCTTTGAGAGAGTACTAAAGACAATTAATGGCACACAAAGCAGATCTAAAAATAATGTTGGCAGGGCGTTGGTGTGTCTCAGTCTACTGATTTTTTGAGAGTTATACAATCAAAGGAACCATGGGCCTCAAGCCCTTAGACTGCCAAGCTCTTTGACTGTTACATGATGGGAAATGGACTGGGACAAATGCTCAGTCCCCTAAGAAGTCATGATCCCAATGCCTATTTTAGATATGTTCAAGAAAGACAAAGGAAAATGAAGAAATTTCCACTCATAGAAGAAATGGAAAAAGGGAATGTGGGCACTCCTTTAGCCTGAAGAATGAGAAATCAATTGAGGTACATTTCCACGTAAGGAGGGAGCTCCCAAACTCAGTCCACCAGGACTCAGAACTTCTACAGGTCAGTATCTATTGCAACTGCACTGTTTTTCTTATTCTGGAAAGGTGAGTTAGTGTGACTGTCTAGCATTGTGACTAGGTCTTATGGTTAATACATTGTGTCAACTTGAGAAGTTTAGAAGTTTAACTGAGGGAGCCAGGGTTCTTACTTTGTAAATATCCTCATCCTGTGGAAAAGAGGGCAAGAACATTTTGTGAATGTCACATCCACCCTGAAGGTTTTGCGGGGGGGTGTGGCCTGTGTACAATTTAAGGGAAGAGAAGAGGCTTGTTTGCTCTTTTGCTCTGGCTGCTACCCTGAAGTATTGCCCCTGTGCCATGCCATCCTGCCTTGGATCCAGCTGATTATGGACTGAAATCTCCAGAAACTGTAAGCTAAATAAACCTTTTCTTCCCTAATTTTGGGTGTCAGGTGTTTGTCTCAGCAATGAAGAAAAGTAACCAAGACAGAATTTGGTATCAGAGGAGTGGGGTCATTGCTGTGACTATACCTGACCATGTGGTTCAAGAGTCTTTGGAAATGGCTTGTGGGAAGAGTTTGGAAAGGTTCAGAGCTGTCACCTGAAAGAATAGCCCTGGACCAGCTTAGGCTGTTCTGTAGTGGAGATTCAGGTCAGAGCTCAGGAGACCAGAAGTCTGATAGAAAGGCTGCCGGTGAAGACCAGGCTCAGGGGGTTTCTGCTGGGAAGGAGGACTGCATTGGTTGTTGGACTCCAGTTGATGTATGTTATGGCCAGGCAGTGTGACCCTGAGAGGGCAGTGTGTGAAGCTGTGAGTGTGAAGCCAAAGGTGCAGTGGAGACCCCAGAAGTTTGGAAAAGCCAGGAATGTGGATCATCTAAGGAAACCTGTAATAGGGAAGCAGAGCAAGCACAAGAGAGATGCCATGGGATAAGTGATCACTAGAAGTGCCATAGGGGTAGAACCACATAAGCCCTTTGGAGCTCACAATTTGCCACAGATTGCTTCAGATGCTGGACATGCAACTATAAGATTTACACCATTTACCCTGCTGGATTTTGGACTTGCTTTTGTTCCAATGCTTTGTACCCTCCTGTTTGTAACTTTTGGAATGCAAATGTTGTGTTTCT
>RJWT010025078.1:0-15568 GCA_004365215.1 Cuniculus paca | reverse complement strand
TAATTTCTCTCTCAGTGAGTTTATTGTTTGTGTACAGGAATGCTATTGATTTTTGAGTGTTGACTTCATATCCAGCTATACTACTGAATTTGATTATTAAATCTAGAAGTCTTTTTTTTGTGGGTTTTTGGGGTCTTCTCTGTAGAGTATCATGTCATTCACAAATAATATTTTAATTTATTCCTTTCCTACCCTTATTCCTTTTATTTCTCTGTTGTCTAATAGCTCTGGTTAATGTTTCCAGAACTACGCTGAATAGGAGTGGTGATAATGGACTTCCTTGTCTCATTCCTGATTTTAAAGTGAAAGCTTTCAGTTTTTGTCCATTTGATATGATGTTGGCTGTTGGCTTTTCATAGATGGCTTTTATCGAATTGAGGTAAAGACCATCTATTCTGATTTTCTGTAGGGTTTTTATCAAGAATGAGTGTTGGACTTTATGAAAAACTTTTTCTGCATCTATTGAGATGATTATGCAATTTCTGTGATTTTTGGATATGTTGATATGGTGTATTATGTTTATTGATTTGCATATGTTGAACCATCCTTGCATCCCTGGGATGAATCCCACTTGGTCATAGTGCATAACCTTCTTGATGATTTCCTGCATTCTGTTTGCTACTATCTTGTTGAGGATTTTTTCTTCTATGTTCATTAGGGAGTTTGATCTGTAGTTCTCTTTTCTGGTTGGGTCTTTCTTTGGTTTTGGTATCAGGGTAATACTTGCTTCTAGGGGTGAGTTAGGGAGAATAGCTTCCCTTTAAATTTCATTAAAGAGTTTGAGGAGTATTGGCATTAAATATTCTCTAAATTTCTTGTAGAATTCAGCCATGAATCCATCAGAATGTGAGGTTTTCTTTGTTGGTAGGTTTTTAATTATGTTTTCAATTTCATTAACTGATACTAGGTTATTCAAGATTTTTATATCATCTTGATTCAGCTTTGGTAATTCATATGTTTCTAGATATCTGTCCAGTTCTTCTGTTTTTTTCATTCTATGCAAGTAAAGATTTTTGAAATAGGTATTGACAATCTTCTGAATTTCCACAGGATGTGTAGCAATTTCACTCTTTTCATTCCTCAATGCATGAATTTCTGTCTTTTCTTTCCTTTTCTTGATAAAGTTAGTTAGGGGTTTTTCAATTTTACTTATTCTTCCAAAGAATGAGCTCTTCGATTCATTAATTCTTGATATTGTTTTCTAGTCTTCATTACATTAGTTTCTGTTCTGATCTTTATAATTTCCTCCCTTGTGTGGGCTTTGGGTTTAACTTGCCCTTCTTTTTCTAGAAGCTTGACATGCAGCATTGTTTATTTGTGCTTGTTCTGTTTTCCAGATATGAAAATTCACTGGTACAAATTTCCCTCTTAGGACTGCTTCATTGTATCCCACAGGTTTTGATAAAGTGTATTTGCATTTTCATTTGATTGTAGATATTAATTTCTTCTTTAATTTCATCTGTGACCTGTTGTTTGTTTAAGAGGGTGTTATTTAATTTCCACATGCTTATGGAGTTTTTATAGTTTCCTTTGCCATTAATTTCCAATTTCATTACACTATGATCAGATAATATGCATGGGATAATTTCAATTTCATTGTATTTACTTAAGCATGTTCTATGGAATAGTATATGGTCTATTTTAATGAATGTCCTGTGTGAAGCCAAGAAGAATGTGTATTCTGATGTTGTGTGGAACACTCTGTAAACATCTATTAAGTACATTTGTTCACGTTTGATTAAGTTCTGTTACTTCTTTGATGACCTTTTGTCTAGTTGATCTATCTCTTTGTGAAAATGGGGTATTAAGATCTGCCATTACAATTTTGATATTGTTTATTTGATTTTTCATATCTATTAATATGTGTTTTATATAGTTGGGTGCTCTTGTATTTTGTTCATATATATTTATGATTGCTATCTCTTCCTCTTGAATTTTTAGCCTAATAAGTATATAGTGACCTTCTTTATCTCTTTTGATCGTTCTTGGTTTGCAGTTCACATTGTCTGCAAATAGAATAGCTACCCCTGTTTTTCTCTGGGTTCCTGTTGCATAGAGATTGCCATCCTTTGACTTTTGGTCTATGAATTTCTTTTTGAGTTAAGTGTGTTTCTTGCACACAGTATATTGTTGGGTCTTGTTTCTTTATCCATTTTGCAAGTCTGTTTCTTTTGATTGGTGAATTGGGTCCATTTATATTGATTGGTATAACTGATAGGCATTGACTTATCCTGGTCATGATGTTTTCCTGCTCTTGGCTCCCTGCTTTTCCCCTCCATTTAATTGCTTACCCTACCTGGTGGTTTCTTTCTGTTGTTTTTAAAATTGTGGTCATTGTTATCTCTGTCTACAATATCTTTCAGTACCCTTTGTAGCATTGGTTTGGTTATCATGAATTTCTTCATTTGTTTTTTATCATGGAAACATTTTATTTCTCCATTAATTTTGAAAGATAGTTTTGTAGGGTACGTCAGTCTGGGTTGGAAGTTGTTTTCTTTCAGGACTTGAAATAGCTTACTCCAAGCTCTTCTTAACTTAAGGGTTTGTATTGAGAAGTTTGTTGTGATTTGGATGGACTTACTTTATATTCAATGTGTTTCTTTTCTCTAACAGCTTTTAATATTCTGTTCTTGTACTGAGTTCCTGGGCTCTTGATTATTATATATCTGGGTGTAGATGTAATTTGTTTATGGCCAATTGGAGCTCTATCTGCTTCATTTATCTGTATGTCAGATTCTTTTCCCATGCTTGGGAAATTTTCTGCTATTACTTCTGCAAATAGTTATTTTATGTCATTTGTGTTGACTCCTGCTTTTTCACTGAGACCAATTATTCTTATATTGTTTTTCTTTGCATCATCTTGTGACTGTTGAATTGTTATTTCCTGATCTTTTGTCATTTTCAAGAGATCTTTCCTTTCATTATAGCTAGTCATGATCCTGTCTTCAAGGTCTGAAATTGTGTTTTAAATTTCATTTAAGTGGTTTTGCCAGCTTTCAATGAAATTTTTAATTTCCTGTATATCTGTTTGAATCCATTTCATGCATTCTATTTCTTTCCTATATTGATCATTTACCATTTTTTTCCTCTTCCTATTATCATCTATTTTTTTTATATCTATCTCTACTCCAGATTTGCTAAGCAATTCCTTTATAAATGATATTTCTTTTTTTCTGAGAGATTATTTCTGGTCTGATTTCCTTTATAGTCTCATGGATTTGTTCCTTTACTTCAGTTGGTATTGTTTCAGAAATTTAAATTGTTTCTTCCATTTTCCTCTGTCTCTATGTCTCCTGGACTTATTCTGGACATGTTGGATGGCTGAGATTGCATTTTGCTTTTTTTTCTTGTCATTCTCTATTTCAAAAACTTTTTATTTTGTTTTCTGTGGTAATCACTGTGAATTTACATAGTAGGTAGCTATATTAGTAGTATTAAGACCTCTCTAGGAAAAGTGTTCTTCAGGGATGTCTTCTATGTATAGGAGATTCTTGGTTTGTGTCTGTCCCAAGGTCCTGCCTTCCCAATTAGTTAAGGATGTTGGTATCTGTTTGGCTCAGTCCCTGGTCCTTTGGTATAGAGCTGTTGTGAGGTTATTACCTCAGAGCTTCCCACTATTGTTGGAGAAGGGAGAACAGCTGATGACAACAGATATGACATCTAAACTAATGTGGTAAAATTGGCAGCAACAACAGAATCAAGCACAATTTAGAAACTGACAAGCTATGGTAACTATTGATTTTGTATTTTAGACCATAGGAGCAAAGGTATAGAAGAGAACTGATTATAAATTAGAGATTGTATGCAAAGTGTTTCCTCTTGGTAGAGTGGTTCTACCCTGTGGTGGGGGAATTTAGGGTGGACAGTGTATAAAACCAAGATAACTGGGAAGGAAGTAGAAACAAGGCTGGAGGACAAAGGATGGTTACACAAGACTTGGGAAATTAGAGAAGGGGGTAGAAAAGAAAGAATGAAGGCATATTGGAGGGATTCTCTGAACTTGGTCTCTGAGTTTGGGGGATGGGATTAATTTTCTGTGCCTGGAGTTCTCCACAGCCATTTAGAAAAGAGAGGAAAAAAAAAAAAGAAACAAAAAAAGAAAGAAAGAAAATAAAAAAGGAAGATGAATGAGAAAAGGAAAAATAAAGAAAGAAAACTGAGGGAAAAGGGCACGGTACTGAGTACTGGATTCTCCCCACGCTGGTTGCTGGTCCTGTGGTGTAGTAGAAGAGGTCAGGTACCTGGATTCCTCTGGTGGAGAAAGTTACAGAGTCCCAGGTTCTTCCCATGCTGTTTGAGTTTGGACATCTTCATTGATTTCCTGAAAATGTTGCTTCCGGTCTGTTGTTAACTTAAAAATGGAATAATGTATGTGATAACTGTGTGAAGTGAATAGTTCCATTTACATTTTTCAAAGTACTTCAGCTATAGAAAAGAAGTTTTCTCACCAAACTTTGTCACAGCCTATTTGTTAACCTTGATGAATAAAGCATACATTTTTTAAAGCCTTGATGTCAAAACAGTAAATTCATTAGGATGAGTGTGACCTTTATTAGTTCTAAGGGTATCAGGAAGGGCATCCTCTTGCCCCTACTCAAGTCAGTCATATATGGAAGCTTTATGTCCACTTGGTACTTTCCTGATGCATTTTTTACTCTAAGATTTGTAAATAAGTTTTTGAGTTTGAAAGATCTCCGTCGACTTCCCAGAATAGTTTCGTCAGTCAACAGAGTAGGTAGAACTGGTTGTTGAGGTTTGAAAGAGCCTGTTTTGAACTGCACTGCATCCTTCTGATAGCACCACTGTCACACAGCTTTAGGAGCACAGCTACGCCTGGACTTGAGTAGCATGGCCACGTAGATTCCTGTTGAACTGTCTCTTCTTCAAAGGGTAGCCTTTGCTTTGTACCCTTGTGCATTTAAAGTACATGCAGGAGTTCTGAGGGACTGTGGTATTCAGGAAGATTGACTGTTCCCAGACCTACTCTGCAGTGTTCTACTTGCAATGTCTCTGCTCGTGGACTTATTGTTACCACTAGATATCTCAAGAGTAGGCACAGAGGATGGCATTGTAGGAGGACATCCCTTTCTTTTAAAGCAGGAGGGCACAGGCTAAGTGGAAAAGGAGGGGTATGGATTAGGTTTTCTCAAGTGGTTATTGTCTGAGAGCACAAAGCTATATCCATGTGGCCATGTTGGAGAGCTATCCAGGGCTTTGTTAATAGAAACAGAAAAAAAAAAAGGCTCAGAGTGAAATGAAAAGCACATCAAAATTTCATGAACATAATTTAGTATGGACTGCTACCTAAAAGAATGCTTTTTTTTTTTTTAACTTTCAAATGCCTTTTAGAAAGTTTACAAACAAGCTCGTATTAGGAATTAAAGCAATGGCGTGAATGAATTCATCAATCTATAATCCTTCCACTTTCTGCCTGGAACATGGCACTAAGGTGATGAGTGTGGGTTGGAGGATGCCAAGAAGGTGACAAATGGGAGGTTCCTGAATTGTCAGCAGGGAGCAGCAGGGGTGAGGGAGGGTATGCTCGCTAAGGTCAGAAAACTCAGGTGTTCAGCAAACAAAAATTACACTGCCTGATCTATAATTTGGTAAGGGCCCTCTCTGCTGGGCAGGAAGTGTTGACAATGTCTGTGCCACCAACCTAGCTGTACCTAATGCAGGTATGTGTTTAACCCAGCTTCACACTAGTTCACTTTTACAAGTACCCTGAGTGTGTCTCCTGGGCAAAGCTATAGTAGTACTTCAAAATTAACCTCCTTTTTAGATAATGAAAAGGTCCACTCAAAAGTGACTCGTTTACTTGTGAGTAGCATTGAAAAACCAAGCCTGCCTACAGTTCACAGTTTAAAGGTAAAATTTTCAGGTAAACCTAGGTTGGGACAATGAGCTCCTAGAGATTTGTACAAATCCATCTGATCATCATACTTTGCATTTTGTGATAAGTCATGTAGTGCTAGTGTCTGACCAGTGGGAAACAGAAGATTCTGGTCTGTGGGAGAGAAGAACGTGTTGAAGAAGGTTTGATTTTTTTTTTCCTGGAAGACATAGTTTGAGAGAGTTCAGGAAAATCTGTAGAATTTTCCTGGGACAAATAGAAACCATTATTTTGGTTGCCATGTGGTCCGAAGCTAACAGTGGTATCGACTGTATCTCTTTCCCTAGACTAAAGAAAATCATGAAGCTAATCTAAAAGAGAATAGATGGAGCTTGGGAGGTCTGCATATCCATGACCTGGGTTGATGGGGTCCTGTCTTGAAGTGGAAGGATGATGATTATTACTGTTTTGGTCTTAGATGTATCCCATAAGCTCATGTGTTGAAGATTTGGTCCCTTTTGGAGGTGGTTGAATTATGAGGGCCCTGAACTCATGAATAGATTAATCCATTTATGGATTTATAACTCAATGGAGTATTGGGAGGCAGTGGAAACTTTGGGAGGTGGGGCCTTCCTGGAGGAAGTAGGTCCTTGGAAGCATGTCAGTGAAGGGGCCCCTTCCTTTCCTTTCCTTTCTCTGCTTCCTGGTTGCCACAGTGTGAACAGCTTTGTTTCACCACACACTCTGCACCAAGATGTTTGGCCTCACCTCAAGCTCAAAGCAGCATAGCCAAGGGATCATGGACTGAATCCATGAGCCAAATCCTTTCTTCTTTTTAAGCTGATTTTTTTCCCAGATATTTTGTCACAGCAATGGAAATCTATTACAGTAATCCTCATGGCAAGGGACAAGAATATGGTTAGCAGGCTCAGAAAAATCCCAATTGAATATAGAAAAGTCACTTTTACTCATTTCTTTAGGCCTCACATAGCCTCAGTACGATCATGCATCATTCCCAAAAGAAGAACAGAAACATCGTCCAAAATTTCCTTAAGTATCTCTTCACTCATTGTTAAATGGACCTTTTTTTTTTTTTATTGCACTGAGGTTGGGGAAATGAAAGCATGAGACTTGTAGGTGGTATTCCAAGGGGAGACCTTGCCCGAGAACGAGTCCAGCAGGGAGGAAGATAAAACTGAGAAAAGGACAGAAATTGAATTCTAATAATGTATTGTTTGAGGTACTGGATCCAGTTGTGCCTGAAGCTACCCAAGAGCTTCTTAGTTGTACAAAATGACAGAACCAGCCTTTTCTCTTTGGAACTGGCTACCTCAGGTTTCTGTTGTTTGTTAACTATGAGTTTTCTGACCAATAGAGTAATGACAAACAATGCTTTGATTCTGAATCTGCAAATCTTTACTGTTCCTTGAGTACCTTCTATGGTTTCCTGTTTTAACACGTGTACTGTTTCTTCTGCTCAGAATTTTCCCTCTTGTTTTCCTTCTACCTACTAGCCAAAATCCACTTCTAGTCCAATGTGCTTTTTGTTACTTCCTCCTCTGAAAGGTGCTCTCTGGTCTGTGTCCCTCCCCATGCTCAGCGCAAGTTGTTCTAGTGTGTACTTCTGTTGTAACATTTGTAATGTTCTGTCTTGCACCAGACAGTGCTTATGGAACGCTTATTGTGTACTGGTTGCCTTGCCTTCCCACAGACATATATTCTTTTATTCCTTAAGTAACCCCACAGAGTAGGCACTATTATTTTCATTTTGTGTGGAAGGAATAGGCGATTTAGAATAACTGAATGATTCCTCTTACATAACATAACTGGAAGCCTGGATCTGGAGCCCAGGTGATCTGGTTCCAGAGCTCACCTTGTTCATGTTTGTACTTATTTAGAGACCCGGCTTCTGTCCTCTACTAGATGATATCCTGACTTCTGGACAGCCCAGAGTCAAACTGAGGATCATACCTGGCAAGTGCACAGGATCTTACAGCCTGCAATTTGGGTACTAGCTCCATCCCTAGCCTTACCTTATGCTGCTTGTTCTTATTTTATTTCTTGCCTGATTCCTTTATCAATTTATTCTGTTTCATTTTACTCCACTTACTGCACTGGCATTTTTATAGCCTACTTCCAATCTTTTAATGTAGGAAAACAAATAAATCCATGAAAATAAAATTAAGTGCTAGATTGATTGTAAGTTCGTTAAGGGTAAAAGGACCAATTTTTATCTATTTTCTGCAAGTCCCAGCTGTAGAGCTCAAAAAAATATATCTTGATATTACTTGGAGTGAAATCTTCAGATTCAGAGGTTTAAAAATATGGCCCAGGAAACCAGTCTGTAGTATGATTTACCTTGAATTTCCGCAAGGCTGACAGCAAGTTCTGGGGGTGGTGCCTGCTATGTCCTGTACCACAGAGAGTAAAATAAGACATTTTGCTGCAGCAGAAAAAAAAAATTCGCTTTGCTTTCTTTCTTTCTGGAGGGCCAAATATTTTACCTTCAGTGACATTCTGAATCCCTTGTAGCGACTTGAAACAGTGTCTGAAGAACTAGTTTTGAGTCTTTTAGTCACCTAGCGAAAACTAACGTGCTGAGTGGCAACAAGGTCTGGTGGCATCTTTATTCCAGCACCTCAGATTCATGACTTGCAGATGTGAAGGAAGAGAGGGTGCAGGAGCCACTGCTCTGCTCATTCCATGCTGTGCCCTCCTTGGAGAATAATTTGGAACTTGTTTTCTTCTCGTTAAATATTTCCTGCTAAGGGAAGGCATAACTTGGGTCAAAATGCCTGCGTGAGAGCTCATTTACAACTAGAACGAGGGGATCCACCATGCTTGTTGGTTGCTAGGAGAAAGTAGCAGCTAAGTAGAGAGGTTGGAGCACAGGAAAGGAAGCCTAGCCCAGGACAGGCAGATGGCATCATCCTGCACTGTCTCTGTCTGTGAAAGCCCCCTCCACTTTTCCCTTTTCTCTCTCTGATGTTTTCCCACTTTCCAAAGGCCCTTAGGCTTTCCTTCTGATACAAAAACATTTCCCGAATGGCTGCCGTATGCCAGGCACCGCGCAAGATCCTGGGGCACTTAGGAGACATAGGAAAGTCATTCTGATTGAGTAAACTTGTCATCTGGGGCTTGATGATTGCTAGTGTGTGCCTCACAGTTGGCTTACAGGGATCAGTAAACACCAAAATAGCAATGCAGAGTAATTTGCATGGTGAATGTTGACTTAGGTAAGTGTATCTGGGTGAAGAGGAATATGGTGACCCACTTCAAAGTTGTTCTCTACTCTTGTTTTAAAAGACTTAACTTTTAAATACATTAGTACTTTCTCTGCATTAAGTCTTATCCAGCATAAAAATGTTTCAGAATACATGTAACTAACTAAAATTCAGGTGTAATTTCCTCTAGACACAGGCAATACGGATTGGGCTGCCTCATGGTTATAGTTTTGTAGTTTTGTATACAATGCACCAAACTCTCTTCTCTATCTTTCTCTTTGTCACCCTTCTCTACCAGTCCTTGCCTCCCTGCTTAACATGTTCCTAGAGATGGTCAAGTCCTCCTCTTTTGAGCTTACTATGTTAAGGGGTAGAGATAATCCCAATGCGAAGGATAAGAACCATTGTAGCATTTTTCAGTCATTCAGCCTGCATATTTAACACTCAGACCAGCAAAGGATGTTTCCTGTAGCATAAACAGAGATGCCACAACATACATGGAAGAATACTTCTACTTTTGACCAACACTAAAAGAATATTTGTGCACAGTGACTTGCAAGTAGAAGATTGCCAAGTAGTGTTTACCCTTCTCAAAGGCCAGTATTTAGACTATTAAAATGGTATTCATATAAGTCTCAGTTACATAATAACTCAGGGGTTAATGGATACTGTTAGTTTGTTGATCAGTCATAATTTTGGCAGGAAAAGGATGGGATACACTGACAGAGTATTGTAGGTGAGTTTAATAGAGGGAAGGGTGAAGAAAACCCATGAGAGATGGGTGAGAACATTAGGGTTAGCAATAGTTGGGAGACATTATCAGACACAGTCCTGGAAGGTTAAGAGGAGGAAGGAGTTACTGGAACCTGGAGAAAGTAGAAACTGTGGCCTTTGATAGATCCTGCAGGAAGGAATCCAGAAAATACTGTGACCTCACTCTCTGATTTCCTGCTAATGCCCTTCATTGAGTCAATTTACTGGAGACTAGAGGACAAAGGATTCTTTTAATTCATTTGATAAAGTCATTCTCCCAGGGCACAGAGCAAGATGGATAAAATTGGCAAGTAGCTCTGGATGGATGAATGGAAAAATACACAATAGTTTTTATGGGGATGCAAACAATGTGACTAAGAGGCAACTGCATTTCGTGTGAGAAGATGTGAATTTGAGTATTGACTCAGCTTGGTCAGTTGACTTTGGGAAATCACCGTATTCTTCTGATCCTTGGTTTTTGTAACACGGGAAGACACAGTACTGGTTTGTTAGCCTAATGAGTTAGGAGAGAATACTATTGGAATAATGGCCCTTGCAGGAAGGGACCATTATAAATATCCTCCACTGGTATTTAACCAAACTTGCTTTGTGTTTATGGATATAATTTAGGTCATGTCAAAGTCTCACATTCTTCTTGTGTCTTTGGAACAAAGCAGAAATGACAAACTGACCTCACAGGGGTGTTTCCAACTCTGCTTTGGTAGGTGTCCTGTGGGTCTCAGCTTACTTGTTCTATTTGAATTGGGAAGATGCTAAACTGAGCCATGAATGGAGGAGAATTTAAGGAAGAACTCCGTCCCATGCCTTGCTGTCTCTTCTGAGTACATGAGGGAGGTTTTTTTTGAATTAGGAATGACGCATGCTGTATCTCTTGGGTCCAAGAAGGCTGAGAAGTAAGTAAGCCATAGGTTAGTGCTGCCTGTTATTTGTTAATATTGTTAGTCATTGTTTGGGTCTCATTTCTAGGAATTAAAAACTTGTCCTCAGATCTTTTCTACCTTAGTGCAGGAGATACCTTTTAGGATATCTACTTGGTCTGTGAACTTTCTTTAAAGACGGCTCACAAGTTCCTGGCAGCCATGTTGTTATGATGTGGTCCAGTAGTCCTTTCCTGGGAGGCTAATACTCTGCTAGTTGCTTGAGTTAGAAGTCTGGAAGCTTGGGTGCCAATGTCTTCTGCCACATTTCTTCACATGGAGGAGTACAGAAGCCAGTCTACTGAGAAAGAATGGTGCAGATGCACAAGGAAATGAGGTAGAGGAGATAGCCAATAGGAGACAGTGAGCAGCCACAGTGTATAGCTTATCTACAAGCACTAGGAGGCCAGTACCTTGGCTTTTTAGAGCTTTCTGTATGTCAGTTCCCCTCACTTAGTGTGGTCTGGCCTCAGGGAGATCACCTCTTTTCCAATATAGCTTTAGAGGGCTTTTCTGATACTAGTCATGACAGAACTTCCAGAAACACAGGTTTATGGGTAATGGACGTTCTTGAGACTGCGGGAACAGGTCAGGGTGTGGGGGACATTTCCTTTGAAAAAGCTTTGGTTATTGCTACTCTTGGCCCCTTCAGAGAAAATTCTTTGCCCCCCCAAATGGAAGGTGATGGCCAGCAGTTCCCAGTGGTCCTTCTCAAGGTCAGAAAGCAGGCGAGCTCCCTGCTGGAAATACAGAAAACCTCCAGCCCAGTGACTCTTCCAATTTCACAATTACATGAAATTACCAATAAAAGGCTTTTGTGCCATAAAACAGTGTGAACTTATCTACCTCCTGAGCATATTTACAATCAACAGCTTTAGAGTATCAATTAAATTCTCTGCACATTACTTCAGCCTCTTTTTAAAGCATCCATACTTTATGACTTTGTACACTCAGGGCAACAACAGAAATTATCCTTTAATTAAACAAACCAACCCCATACTTTTCTCCAGCATTGTGAACACATACACATATCAATTGGAGAAAGGCCTAACAAGGTTTGTGCTTTTTCCAAAAGTCTTCTTCAGTTTCTCATTATTTTTCCTAATGGTAATAGTAATAACACTCCCTTATATGTTTATGCACCTTCTGGTTATAAAGCATTATCTTTCAATGAGCCTTTACAATTTTGCTATGAGGTAGGTACTAGTGAGACCACTCACTTATTTTAACTCTATTCCTCTGAGCAATGGTACCTTCCATTGATAAATAGTGTATAAAATGTGCTGGGCCCTGTGTTATATCTTTTCCAGATGTTTTATCATTTGAACATCCTCAAACCTGAGGAAGTGTGCAGTACTTCTCACCTTTACAGATAAGATATTAAACAACTTGTCAAAGGTCACACATAACTGGTTAGAAAGATCAGGGTTTAAAGTCAGGACTGGAACATCCACTCTCTCAGTCTACCATTTCTAGTCTTCTTGACTAAGCCAGTTTTTCATTAAAAATTATTTTCCCGATAGTGGCAATTGTCTGCTACATTTTGGCCATCCTCTCATCCATGATTTATTTAACCAGGTTTCAACTAACATTTCTTGTGTTTGCATTACGTGAGATAGTTTTTCTTTTTAAAAAGTTATTACCCCCAAACTCTAAGTAAGGCATTATCACTTTCATTTGATAGAAGAAGGAGCTGCTTGTCAGAGAGATTGTCTTGCCCAAACTGCTAAGTCACGAGGAGTGTTGGATTTGAATCTAGGACCGTCTGACTTCAGAGCCTGTGCTTTTTCCAATGGGATAATAAGAAAATTGGAACTGGAAGTGGTGTGGTGACTTGACTATATCATAGGGAACTTGGACTAGCTTCTCCCTGATCCTCCTTCCACTTTCTTACTCTTCTGTGTTAAATGAGTCACGTGCTGGGAGAAGCTAGAAGAGGTATTAGATCTTCTTCAAAGCTGTTACCTCTGGAGCAATGGAAGGGTGCTATGAATGGTGGAGTCTGCCATATTCATAGGGGAAGGTTTCCAGAATGTTCTATGATTGGAAAGGTGTCATGGAGGAGGAATGGAGGAAGATGGTCAAAGAGGTGAAACAAACGTGAAAACGTAAGAAGACAAAAATTAGAATGAGGTGTTTTGAAATTTGAAGCCTGGTAGTTGATAGCGAGTCAAGATGAATCAAGGAATAAGATCTGGGGTGTTAGAGGTTAGGTCAAGTAAGCAATTTCTTTCGTGGTTTCATTGGGGCCTGGAAATAAAAATCTCATCATTATCCAAACACAACACTAACATGAAGGGGTGAGATAATTTATCCTTAAATAACAGGCTGACCTATTCAGAATTGTAATTTTAATGTAAGACTAACCTTTGAAAATAGATCAAGTGATATAAATTATTAAGGAGCAGACATTCATCAGATAGATGGTGTCTATTAGTAATTTTATGCATGAAGTTATCTCCTGAAGTACGGTTGTAGCTGCCTCTGCACAGAGAAGAAATGAACAACCCAGTTACCCTTTCGTGACATGTTCTGCTGATTTTAATCAGTATTTCTCCTGTCAAATGAAATGAAAAGACTGAAATATGATCTCTCCTGTGGATGTACACTCACTGGTTGCCTCCCACATCCTTCTAGGCAGCCGTTGTGGAGCTTTCTTGGTGCTGAGAAAAAATGGAGACACCCATCTCAAGCAGTATCTTTTCCCCTTTAGTCAGTGAAACTAAATCATTGGGTCAAAGCACAAAATATTTACGGAGGCTTTTCTAGAGCTAGGCTGAGTGTTACACGGAGGAGCAGGGAGGCAGAGGAGGCTAAGCCTTGCCCTCGAGGACTTTAGTGTGAAGACCTGATAGAATGTCAAGTGACCCAGTGTATGTGGAGCCTTCTTATCCCAGCTGTAGCAAAGTGAGTTTGCTAATTGCCCAACTTCTTTGCACCTCAGTTGTTCTGTCTGTAAAATGGAGATGACATTGTGTCCAAGCTCATGGAATTGTGAGGGGTCATTAGGTTCTGGCTGAAAGAACAATGCTGGGGCTTGGCTCACATTTGGTTACCTGTAGAAATATGAAAATAGTTGTCCCTCTCTGCTCTCTACTATCTTCAGTGAGGATGGGTTCCTCTTCTTTACGTATCACTATGGCGCTGGCCACCTGGGGGCTCACCTCGATAGAGCCTGGGAAGCCAATGGGTGCTGAATTGATTCCCTCAGGCTCTGAGGGGCTCATGGTGTGAGATCCAGTGAGTGAGGTGGGTGAGGATATACCAGAATGCTTTTATTTGACAGAAATTGCTGTGTTTTGAATTCGTTCAGGACATCGTGACTGTCATTGAGCCATGACAGCATGACTAAAAATACTCATGAAAGAAGACTTAGAGAACTGCTTCAGAAAGAGGCAAGATTGATGGGATAAGTATGTCCAAAGCAAAGGGAAATCTTTTTGAAGGGCATTCATGGCAATGTGTCTTTTGCTGTAATAATTTTTTAAAAAATGTAAACACATGGTATTTTTTATCTGCCTTCTTATGTATAGTTAAGTGTTAAGTTTCATAGTGTAGACCCAGGTCACTGCTCCATTAGATATTTAAGAGATACAACCAGATACAGTCTTCTTTGGAAGTTAAGCCACCCGAAGGCCAAAACAGCAAGTTGGAAAGGAGTCACTGTTGCCTCAGTTAAAATTATTTAATTTACCTGCTTGTTTGGTAGGACTTCAACCCATGCTCTGCTGCCTACCCTGGAAGTGACCCACTGCTAGGTCAAAGCAAAGCTTTCTGGCCAAGCAGATGCCATTCAGTCCTGAGGTTTCCTAAAATTCCTGTAAGGCTCCAGAATATGCTTTCTCCTAATCATTTGGCCAGAGTCTGTATGATAGTGAATGGCTTCTGAGGGACGACAGGTGTGACAATATTTAACCAAAGTGTGAGGATTTTTTCTGTGAGGTTGGCTCTACAGTGTCTGGCAAAGGACTGTGTGAGAGAGTGACAAGGCTTGGCAGTGTGGCTGGACCTTCAGTGCGACTTGCCTATCTGTTGGGACCAGACATCCACACTGTGGAAACAGGCCGAGTCTTCGCGCTGTCAACATGTGCTGGAGAGTAGTCCTATGTCCCCTCACCTCACGTTTTGATAAGGCTGGTGATAATGGCAAAAAAACTCCTGCTCTTGACCGAATCTTTATAGTGCCAAGATTTACCAGGAAACTTGTTGATAAGGCTTTTTTGGTGAAGGGTATTGTTCTTGATATATAAAAGAAGTTTAAACTTTATTAGTAATACGGATAAAAATAACGATGGCTAATCACTTTTGGTTTTCTTTCAGCGTTGGGCAAGGATCTGCAGTAAGTATATTTTATCCCATTTAACCCTTGCAAAAGTCCCCCAAATTAAGCAATATTTCTTCATTTTACTGATAAAAAACATGAAGCTTGTGGAGTTGAATAAGTTGTTTAAATTGCCTCGATAGTAAATAGAAAAGGTGTATGAAATTGCTTTCTGATTCAAAAGCCTCTTTTTAATTTTTTACGCGATACACTTTCATTACTATTTAATTGAATCCAACCCAAAACATCAGTATTATCAGGTCATTTTATCATGGACAACTCAAGACCCAAAAGTTAGTGGCAGTCTGAACTAGAACTCTCCGTTCCAACCTTTTGTCTCCATTGAGCTGATAAAGCCAGGTCGTACTTTTTGGCTGAAGTGTGCTTTCCATGGTCCTTGGGAATCCCAGGAGATGTTTTAGTTCTCCTAGGCTGGCATCGTCTCCTTGCTTTTGCTTCATTTCAAGATTGCTGCTGCTTGTTCCTTTACTGAGGCGTT
>RJWT010025077.1:0-16230 GCA_004365215.1 Cuniculus paca | reverse complement strand
ATTATACTTGATAGCATGGACAGCTATTTTAAAGATAACAAAATATATAATTGCAGCCATCGAGGATGTCTACTTATCTTGTTTAGAAACCCTGTATGGCTTTCATTGTTTGTTTTGATTGATTTTACTCTATTCTGTGTGGTTTGATTGTAGTGTGTCTGAAGGTGTAGGCAACTATTCTGAAGATAACAAATATTAGGGTAGCCAATGCTGTTTCGCTAATATCTTGAAATTCTATATTACTTACATTGTTCTGCTTTGTTTGTTTTGTTTTATTATGTTTTGTTTTGTTTTGTTTCTACTGTTTTAGTTTGTTGTATTTTGTTTGATTTTACTTATCCCTGATGGTATGGGCAGGTATACTGCAGATAACAAGAGGCATTATGGTAGCCTTATCGATTGCTTTGTTTTCTTTTTCTTTTTTTTACACTGTTTCAAAGTCATGTTCCATGTTCATTGCTTTGTTTTGATTGACTTTACTCTGTTTTGTTTTGTTTGGTTGTATTCTTTTCAAAATAAAAAAAAAATAAATAAATAAATAAATATCTGGAGTATGAGTTATTCCATCATCACCTGCATGCTCTGGCTTGATATATTTTTCAGATCTCTTTATCTCAGTGTAGTTAGACCTAAGGTAGAAGCTCAGTTTGACTCAGGGAAGAATTTCGATCCCATACCAGTATCTTAATTAGACCTTGGTAGCATCTTACGTGATAAGGAGTCAACAGATAGTTCTTAAAAATGGAATTATGTGGTTAACCATGATTTTAACCTATTAGTATTTTTTTCCCTCTCTTAATTATATTTTTTAAACCTTAGGGTAGTTGTTCTTAACTAGAGGGGATCTCATTTCACATTCCCTGGGGAAAAATTTGGCTAAGTCTGGAGACAAAAATGTCTGGAGTTATTTTTATTGTCACATGGAGGAAGAGAGATTTCTACTGGTGTCTAGTGAATAGGGGCTAGAGATGCAGCTAAAACTCCTACAAAGGGATTAATATGTTTGCCAGTTAAACTTGATCATGTCAACTTGATTGGCTTTGGGCTAGGGCATCTGTGTCTAGCTCCTGGCCACTTACTACTCCCTGGTGTTATTTTCTTCCTCTGCTTCCCCAAGCCATGAGTTAGGCAGCTTTGCTTTACTACACCCTTCAGCCGTAATGTTTTTGCCTTGAAACCAACCAATTATGAACTGAGTCTTCTTCAAATATGAGTCAAATTAAACTTTTGTTCCTTTAAATTGTAGGTGTAGTATTGTAGTAAGAGAACTAACTAGTACAATAGTCCACCAAAGTGATTTGAGAAGTATTTTAAACTTAAAAGATGGGAGCAGTCAGCAGCTGCAGAAACACTACTTAAGTAAAACTTTAAGAAACAGTTAAACTTAAGCAGAGCCTCTTAAAAATATATCTTCCAGTGACCCTTCTTCAAGGGTGTCTCTTGTTTTTGAGAAGACTTAGCTTTTATCAAAAAGCCTGATAACTGTTCTTAGAAGGCCAACTTCACCCTGACATTTGTCAGGCTGTTGTGTATATAAACTGTACCTCTGACTATCTAGCAAGTTTCTCATTACCAAGTGCTCATGAGTATGTGAATATACTTTAAAACTTCTCCTGTTAATCTATAATTGTCACTTGATTTTCAAGCTCCCTACCATTCCATATTTGAACATAAGTGGGCAGAGAGAAAGATTTTCCTTCCAGTATCTATAATATACACAGGACAGAATCCCCTCCCCACCTTGCCAATGAAGAGGTATGTTTTAAATATTAAAATACGTTGACAAAAATAAAGCCAACCTAATCAAGAATAAAGAATACTGCATTTATTTGGGGTTAATTAGGATTGCCCTCTGGGAAAATGCAGACTTGAGTAGTCTTAAAAATTTGCTCAGAGGTTTTACAAAATGGCAGCTGATTCATTGTATCTGAACTGCAAGTTAGGGGTGAAGTGGTTGGTAATTCCATCACTTGTTAGCCAGGAATTATGATAGGTGCTGGCAAAAGCTAAGCTGTTTTATAAGGAAGGGACTGAGTGCCAGCTCAGTCTTTGGGCAGTATAGGGAAAAGGGTTTATTGTACAGAAGTTCAGCGAAAGTCAACAATACAATGCTTCTGGAAACTGATTTGGCCCACTCTAGGGTTTACTGCATGGCATGTCTGCAGCCCAGTTCAAACATTCAGCTGCAAACATGAGACCAAATTTAACAATGACTTCCAACTCCATCTTTCTTCTCTTTTCCTCTCTCTTCCTTTCATGTATGTACATATAGAGATGTTAGAATGATGTTCAGAGAATATTAATGATGGACATTTGTAGGTGGTCGAATTTCAAGTTATCTCTCCCATTCATCGTTCTCCCTGATCTTTTAAAATTTATTTTTTATTGATGAAGATAATGTTTACAAAAGCAATGAATTTGTTCT
The DNA here is from genome assembly GCA_004365215.1 of Cuniculus paca. Taxonomy (NCBI): domain Eukaryota; kingdom Metazoa; phylum Chordata; class Mammalia; order Rodentia; family Cuniculidae; genus Cuniculus; species Cuniculus paca. The sequence continues at coordinate 13,805 of RJWT010025077.1, read as the reverse complement.
TTATGATAAGAAAAATAACAAAATCTTTTAAATGAATCCTGCACAACTCAGGACAAAATTCTAACTTCTCTGTTTCCTTGTCCATACAAAAATAAAAATGATACAAATCCTAGTAACTAAACTCAACAATATGTGTGTCCATGTGGTTGAAGAATATTTTGGGAGCTGCTAGTCATAACCTTTCTGTGCTGAAAGGAGCTGGTCAGTCTTACTTTAACCTCTTTCTTGTTCTTTTTCATCTTCCAGAATGAAAACACACACCAAGATAATGCCTTTGAATATTCCTTCTCTACCCTAGTCACATGCCTTTCAGGTGAGGTCTGTTTGTGTCTAGGGAATTGTCTCATTTTCTGCTTCATTTTACCAGTACTGATCTGTCATTTGCACGTGCAATGGAGAGATGTGGTGGATGGGAGGGAGGGAAGAGGCCTTTCTCCCACCCTTGCTCACTCTTCACAGAGAAACAAAGCTCTTTCATTGCTACATCTCTCATATGCACAAAAGTTGCAGAAATTATACAATGTCTAAAATTTTTCCTTGAAAAATTTTCACCAAGCGCATGAAACAATGACTCCTTTTTCACTTTTAAACACACACACACACACACACACACACACGCACGCACACACACGTCAACCTCCTTTCTTTATGGGTACCAAAGCAAAGCATATGCGTCCTATTTGGAGAATGCAAATGCCTCCAGCAGCAGCATTTCTTTCACCAGCTCTCAGCGAGTGGCCATTTAGGCTTAATTGCTCTTCACAGCGTAGTCCAATTAAGAACGGGCATCAGCAGGGTAAGGGCTATTTGTTAATCCATAAAAGATATGAGACACAGTACTTGTTTTGCCTGCGGTTTTTATTCACATGTTTGGGTGAAAATGTAAACAGCTGGAACTCTTGGCAAGTGATATGTGTATGTATTTAACCTGTCGGTTATGGGCAAGACAAGTGTATGGATGTATTTCTCAAAACACAAAAGCAAATTTTTTGTTCCAATCCAAAGCAGAACTTAAGTCAAATATTTCTAAAACCACCCAAGCATGATGTTTGAAACTGTGGTTGGGAGCCAGAGTTAGCTGAGAGAAGAAAATCTCTGGAACTCTGAACCCAGGGAGAGCAATTTTGTTATCAAAGTGCCAGATTCTCTCAGAGTATGTCATTGTGGGGTGCTGTTGTTTTAGAATTCTTCTTAGACAGAATTTTGCTTTTTTGAGAGTTTGTTTTCTATTAGTCATTTCGACATGGTACAGGGAGAATAGTGATTCTACCATGGAGACAGGATCAACTGACAAGAAGTGGGGAGCGTGGGTGTGTAGCTGTGGCTCTTGTGATACAATAAAATAGGCAAATATAGGAAGAAAAATATATATTATATAGCTGTTAGGTGTTTTAAGCTAGCACAAAGGTTTCCACACTTTCTTCTGCATGAAAAGAATGCGATGCTTGTCACCCACGCTCTGTGCAGCTCACTGCTTTCTTACCAGTCTAGAGGCTTTGCTCTTTAGAGAGAGGAGGGTCAAACAAGACTCAGTTCAGGCTACTCACAGAGTCCCAGTCTGACGCCATTGTCTAGAAAAGTCAGACTCCAGTCATCAGTGGATGTTTGGGAAGATAGGAGTCTGACTGTCTTGGCAAGGGAGAATTTGACTCTTGGCCGTGGGCACCTTTGCTTTCCCAGAGTACAGCGAGATTAGATGCTAAATATCTTCCATGATTTCTGTGTTTGTCGGACAGACAGAACTGTCGATCCATTTCCTTGTTCTTTCTTCGCCAATGTCTCCCTTGCCTAATCCACAAATTCCTGGAGGGCTCTTCTCCATGCATAACATAATGCCTGCTTTCCTTAACCTTTCCTACATGGCTCAGAGAAGAGTGGGTAAGTCTGCAATTATTCATGCATCTGGGCTGCTCTCTAGTCAATCAATCTGACTTAGCGTGGCTTAGAGATTTTCTTGTTCTTTGGATAAATGGAGGCCTCTCCCTGGCATCTCCTACTTTGTTTTGCTTTTATTCTATTGCCTGTTGTTAACCAACACTATTCTGATAAGTGAAACCTTTGCTGATTTCAGGACTATACTCACTAAATTAACTACCCTCTTCTGGAAAATGTGTGCACTCACCTACTTCTAGGTTTGTATCCACACTAGCCGCTGGCTTCGGGTAATGATATTTACCCAGCTCATTGAAATGTCACACTTAGGACTGAGCCCTATAAATTATTATTGTGCTCCTGTTATATTGTAAAGATAAAGGTCAGATCAGAGCTCAGATTTATTCACTCCCATGATGCATTTTTGAGAATTTGTAGAAAAATAAACTATTGGATCTTTCAGTTAAAATTACATATAAGCAAGAATAAGCTATTTTTCTAAACAAAGGAAAAGAAATAACCACAGAACCAGCAGTTCTTGGAGTGGCAGGCTTGTTGGCACAGGCCTGTAATCCTTATTACTCTGAGAGGCTGAAGTAGAAGGGTTGCAAGTTCAAGGCCAGTCTGAGCAACTTAGCAAGACTTTATCTCAAAATCAAACCAAAAAGGGCTGGCAGTGTAGCTCAGACTGCTTGCCTAGCACATGTAAGGTCCTGGGTTCAATCTCCAGAGAAAAGATAGATAGATAGACTCATCTGAGGTCTAAGAAACATTATCTCCAACTCCAACATTCTCCCTATTTTCTGGCATTCCTTTAACTGTGATTAGACAAGGTAAAAAAAAAAATCAAGGAGGTATTCAGGAAGACTAAAGGAACCACTAAGTATCAATCATTGCATAGTGACCGTAGGTAACCCTTTCTTCTCTGGGATCCATGGCTCTTTGGTACCCCATGGAAAGTTGTTGGGTGGCTTGAAATTCCACCTTTTGAACTGAGCATCTTTGCAAATGGGTAGACACAAAGCATTTGGTTCTTCACCTTGAATTACAAATCCTGGAACTTGATGACCCTCACATTGATAGCTCAGGGAGGCAGCTAAGGGTGCTATTCAGTCTTCCAGGACAGGCTGAGGGCCCCTCTACTTAGCTTGGGGCGCCCTCCCTCCGGGTCTCTTGACTGACGCAGCTCCTTGAACAAATTATGGGCTGAGTATTGTTAGCTATCAGGGCAACAGCTCTCACTAGCACTTAATAAAAAGTCCTAGACCATCTACATCAAATAATGTTTCCTCCATAAAATTTGGCTTTTGAGCTTTGAAAGAATCTACCAGGCTCACTTCCACTTTTCTTGCTCACTTATCATCCCTTCAAGGATTATCTCCACATGGAGAGTAATGTTTGAAGGGTTTAGTCTTCTGAACTATTTGAACAAGAACTGCTGGATAATCTTTTACTTGCCTCCCTCACTTCGTGATTCATTAAAAATTTCTCAATTGAATCTCAGTGCCTTTATTTTTAACATATTCCCTTTTCTGTATCTATGTAGTTCTTTTAGTCTTTATTAATTAATCCACAGTAATTATCACTACAAACTCCAAGTCTTACCATGTGCCTGGTACTGCACTGGACATGGTAAGGGAGGGATAATTTTGATAATATTTCAGGCATTTGCTAGTCTTAGTCATTTTAGTAGGAAGAAGAAAAATGTGATTGTGTTTTTAAAATCCTAAAAATAACATGCAAGTTGGGGATTAATAAATGCATATTCATTTCATATTATTATGCCTGAAATAGAAGGTTACCATACTGACTTTCAGGTTTATTTTAATATTTCTTGCTTCTTCTCAACATTTACAGAAAAAATTGGAGAAAAATGTCTGTCTTAAGTGCCACCATTGCTTTTTCTTTGGTTCCACCATTCAAAAATAATGAATATGCTTGAAAATGGCAATTGCTGCTGTAGGTTTCTCTGACTGTAACACACTTATCTTGAGGGGAAACAAAATCAACTAATAGGAACAAGAGATAGCTTGCCACTAGCAGCAATAAGAAGATAGGAGCTAGACTTAACTTTCCTCTTTCAGCTTGGGTATTTTCTTCCTCATTTTTCTGTGTACTTTCTATTTTCCTCTAGATTGAGTGTTTTTGACCCATTTTTGAATTTACAATCCTTCTCAAGCAACATAAACAGCTATAGTGTCATCTTTAGCTTCAAATCAGAAGCTGGGAGATAAGTGCTGGCAGATCTAAGTCGTTAACAAATCTTCTTTCATTCTTTCCTTCAACCATCATGTTTGGGAGTTATCTTCCCATGAAATACTGTTATAGACAAATGGGATAGATGAGTGAACAAAATCAAGATCCTTGTTCTTGTGATTCTTGGGTTTTATTGGGTAAGACAAATAATAGATAATAAATCAGACAAATGATTTAGCTCTCAAGGTTATTAGAAGATAAGTGCTATGGAAAGCAAGAAAAAGAACTGCAAAGTAAGGGGATCCCATGTATGGGAGTGGTTGCAGTTTTCAAATAAATGCCACGAAGCTGGCTTCATTGAGGAAGTGATGTGGTGGGTAAGTTTAATCGTGTCAATTTGAGGATTAGTAAAGCACATTTCTGAGTGTGTCTGGAGGTTCACGGAGACACAGCCTTGGGTACCCTATCTGGTTCCTTGCTCTTTCCGCTCTGGTGCTGTTTCCCTGCTCTGCTTCCTGTCTGCCATGACCTAATCTTCTTTGTTCTGGCCCTTATGCCATGATGTGTCTTGTCTGCCTTGGTGTCAGCGAATAATGATATGCCTTGGAATCATGAGTCAAGTTAAACTCTTTCCCTTTAAATTGTGGGTATTGGGTATGATGTCAAAGCAACAGGAAAGCTATAAGCACTCTGAAAAAATTTCAGGAAGCCTGGGCTGCACCTAGCTTTGCCAAGGGTTATTTTAACACAGTGTGGGAATGACCACTGATTTGTAAAATGATCCACTAAGAGAAGAGACAGGACAACAGTTTTTCTCTATTTCCTCCTGGTGTTGGAAAAATATCTGCAGCAGGCAAACATGGATTAGAGATTTTAGAACATACTGTGAATGGTGTGTTTTCTATTTTTTAGTACAATTTAGATACAATGCTTTTGGTTGATGCCTTATTTCTAGACCACTAGGTGGTATCCATATAAAACCACAGTTTTAATTTAGAGGTGCCTGTACAAAAGTATGTCACAGAGTTTCTGTAAAGAATTTTTGTTCATTCCACTTGAGGTTTGAGACTTGGGTCTGTGAGTGTTTGTGTGTGTGTGTGTGTGTGTGTGTGTGTGTGTGTGTAAAATTGGTTTCTCTTGTTTGTAAAGATGCTATCTATGTGCAAAGAATTGCACAACTTTTATTTTTCATACAGAATAACTTATAATCATTGCCTCACTCCTGTATTCCATTATGTTAATAATTACAATTTGTAATTTTCTGAACTGTGAAACAATGATTCTACAACATGTATCTTTTTGTGATATCTAGAGAAATGCTTTTAAAATTGTTTGGCCATTCATAGCATTTCTAATGGAGACTGACTATTTAATTCTCTTCTTTGAGGAAACTTGGAGTCTGATAAGTAATACGTCAGAAATGATTATGGAAAAGCAAACCATGAATGTGTCCCAAAAGAATAAGTATATCTTTGGGAAATGAAAAGAATCTCCTGAATTTTCATCCTGTCACATGTTAAATTGAGAGCCATTTAGATGAGATCCACACCATCATACCCAATGCAGGGCCTAAGTTTGATGTTTTAAAATAGATTGGTTTCCCTCTCCCCAGCCCCCAGTGTGGATGCAAGAGCAACCACTGTTTTGTGTGGTGTGGCTTAGGGAAAAAGAATAGGGATTCCACAGGATTTGGAATAGGCTGGTGCTAACTTTAGAATAATAATCTATCTTTTAAGAGTCAGACAGTGGACCCAGATACCTATTGGAAGGACATGTGGAGCCACACTTCTGCTGAGAGGGAGCTAAACATGAGGCCAGTGGGTGAAGAGGGAAATCAGATGTTCTTGACTGAGGAAAAGGGAGACTTGTCGTTAAAACACTAATTTCGTTTTGCAAGCATCACCATGAAAGAGACAGGACCAGAAAGTGCAAAGTGGAGAGGCAGGAATTGTGTTAATACAGTTCTTTCCCCCAGCACACATTTTGTTGACAAAAACAAACTTTTCCTTTCTTGAGTTTTTACCCACGCTTTCCAGGGTTACCAGCCAGGGATTCTGACATCTGAGCTGCAATTCCTGTTCTGAGTTCTCCATTCATTAGATGGCTTTGGTCCTGACCCTTAGCCCACTAGGTTCTCTCTTCACCTGAAAAGTGAAGATAATGTGATTTGTTTCTAACAGCATAGGTGAGAGTTCTGTGCATTTTAGCAGAAAGGGTAAAGAACATCCTAATTTCAGCCTTGTTATAACACATGCAGAGGAAAATAGACTCCAGAAAATTGCACCATTCATACAGCAAAGTTTAAGAACCACATATAAACTGTCCTACAATTTTGCTGACCCCATCTGAAGCATAGCTTTTGTACTCTCCAGAAATCTTTGGATTCAAGTCATTAAAAGGTCAGAAACAATTTCAAAAAGATTTTCTTTTTCTGATGTGTATGTTGCCTTGAATGATACAAGCTTAGAGGAAGTTCCAGACTACACTTCATTATTTTTGGCTAGAATGATGATTGATGTAAAGTTTTCATTCTGCCCTTCTAAATTTAACAGTTTGTGTCATTTACAGCCAGGCATATATTAAAGGACTTGGCAATGGTAAAAAAGTGAATTTATTTATGTATTTTCAATATTATTTCTTTGGATAGGACTGTGATGGCCTCGTTGACTCTCAACCATTTTTTAAAATGACCTAGAGCTCAGTCAATCATTTAAGGGCTGATGATTAAGGAAGTGGATTATTTAGCCCCTTGCTCTTCTTTGCATCTTATTACACCATCACCAGAGATAATGGAAGACAGCCACACCTGTTAAGCACTTAAATCCTTATGGATAGAAGTGTTTATTTTGTGGATGTGAGCATTGTCGATTATTTTATGGGCATGAGTATTGTTTTTGGGAATTTCACATTCTGGCTGTGTATCTAAAGAACTAAGATCTTTCAATCTCTCTGTGCCTCAGTTTTCTAATCTGTAAAATAACCACGATACGAAAACCTTCCCTATAGAGTCGCTATGAGGACTAAGAGAGACGATGCAAGTAAAGAATACAGAATGGGAACCGAGAGTGGTGGCATAAGCCTGTATTCTCAGCACTCTGGCAGGCTGAGGCAGGGTGACTGCAAGTTTGAGCCCAGCCTGGGCAACTTGGTGACTTAATAAGACAATGCCTAAAAATAAAAAAGGACTGGGAAAACAGCTCAGTGTGAAGACTGTTTAATCTTCAGTACTGGAAAACGAAAGAATACAGACTGATGCCTGGTGTACATTGGTTATCATTGTGGACACAGTACATCTTTTCATAGCTCCTGAAAGGGAACACCTGGCTTGGGCTCATTCCTTTCCCTCTGCCTGCTGGTCCCTTGATAGTAATTATTTCACTTACCTATTGCTGTGAAATGAAACACCTGAAGCTTAATGATGTACGGTAAAAATGATTTGTTTTTCATAATTGTGGTTTGACTGGGCTCAGATGGATGCTTTTTTCTTGCTGGCGTAGACTGAGGTCACTCCTGGGGCCATATATTGTGGCCAAATGTCCTAGTGGGCCTCTCGTCCTCAAGTTTTCTTTCCTGTGGCCCCTCATTCTTCAGCTGTCTAGCCCGAGTTTTTGCGTAGCGTGTAGCTGGCTTCCAAGACAGCAAAAGCAAGAGCTGCCAGGCTCCTAAAGGACCAAGCCTATGTCTGAACACTGTCACTTCTAACACATTCTTTTGGTCAGGGCAAGTCATAGTACCATCTCAGAATCAAGGAAACAAAAACAGACTGTACTTCTTGACAGGAAATGCTCACAGAGATGAAGGAATTATTAATGACAATAGTGGAGACCGTATGCAACAGCTCATCCCATAGTTCTATTTGTAAGATCCTTTGGAAAGTCACCAATTGTCTTAGTCTGTTCCTGCTGCTATAAATAAAATACCTTAGACCGTGTAATTTATGAGCAACAGCAGTTTATTTCTTACGGTTCTGGGGGCTTGAAGTCCAATATCAAAGTGCCAGCAGGGTCAGTGTCTGGTGAGGGTCTGTCTCACATAGATGGCGCCTTCTGTTTGTCCTCATACAGGAGTGCCAAAGGGACTGACGGAAGCTCCCTCAAGCCCATCTCTTAATACTGGTACACTGAGGAGTAACTTATGCATGTGAATTTTGGGGGCACACACACATTCATATTGTAGCACCAGTAAAATAGCTCAAACTCAGGCATTTCTCAGTAACTGCACTACTCCTGCCATGCTAAGTCTTGGGGACCCTGTCATTTATTCACTTGCCTTTTATGATTATTTTATAGCCCATAATATTTTATGGTTATTTATAGGTTTTATAGAAACCTTGAAGATTCTACAGCCCCAGTGGTTTCCGATCAGAGGGTTCACAAGCTCCAGCAAAGAGGAGGTTACTGTTGAGTCAAGCCCAGACATTGGAATGGTTTGAGAAATTTTCTTGGAGTTCCTTTCTTTCCCCTGGCCTTGAGGAGGGGAATCACCTGTTTCTTTTTTTTCTTTTCTTTTCTTTTCTTTTCTTTTCTTTTCTTTTCTTTTCTTTTCTTTTCTTTCTTTCTTTTTTTTTGTGGCGCCAAGGATCGTACTTGCCAGGTAGGCACTTAGGCCGCTGAGCTAAATCCCTGGCCCATCACCTCCTTCTTGGCTTTGCCATACAGTGGATAAATTCAGGCAATCACCACCTGGATTCAAATTGACCTAAGGATGAAGGAAACTCCTAACACTATGTAACTCTCCCTTTGTTTCTCCTCCCCTCTACTGTTTACTTTGAGTCTCTAAATAAGCAGCATAATAAAGTGCAAGAGTTGGAGTTTGCCCTGGAAGTAGTTTCATAGTTTCCATGAGAGACTGTATGGCCTTCCTCCCTCACCCTGAAAATAATAGTGAGACCATGAGTAGGGGCGGGGACTTGCAGTCTCCTCCTCTTCGCTGCAGGTGCCCCTGCTTTTACCTATTGGTGTGCTGGGCTTCATGTATGCTCTGTTGAAACAGTAATTCCAGTAAAGCAGCCTAAGGTCTTCGGAACAAGGCTTCAAGTGGAGCCCTGTGTTCAGGCACAGCTGTGGGCAGAGGAGAGCAGCCAGGGCATCTGGGGGAGGCGGAGTAATGAGAGCTGGATGGGTGGCTGCAGGGGGAGGAAGGACAGGAAACTGCTCTGATCAGACATCTGAGGATGCATAGGGTTGGAAAGAAGATGAAGACAATGTGGAGACCTTGAGTGCCAAATATGAGGTCAAGTGAAGGCAATGGAATGCCTTTCAAGAAAATGAACCATGAGATTGTACATTCTAGTTTTGACAACTGTAGCCTGTACATTTTTTTTCGTCCCTCTTTTCACACCTATTGCTTAACTTCTCTCCTAAATTTGGAGGAGTATTTCAGGAGTCCAAGTCTGAAGAGAAACTACATTCTCCTATCCTCATACTCATGTGAACCAGTCTGGTTTGGTGCCCTCAGGAACTTGATTAGCTAGTAGATGAGTCCAAGGGAGGGCTGCATCTTCAGCATCCTGTTCCACCATCTTTTTTTCCCTGGCCATGCTTTCTCCTTTGTGAAGGATCAGCAGGGAGATGCCTATCAATAGACAAAGGACAAACACCAGCAACCTGTCTTCAGACTTATTTTCCTTATTCAAATACATCAAGAATAGTTTTTTTCTCTTCTAGCTGTTATGAGATTTGCTCATATACTGTATATGATTCTTTGGATAAGGGCGTAATGTAAAACAAAATTGTATTAATGAGATATTACTTATATTAATCAATATGAAATGCAATAGCATACTGAGGTGAAGAAGTCAGGAAAAGCCACTGTAAACCCCTCTGGGATCTGTAAGACCAGACACTTCTCAATGCTTCTTGCTAAATACTCAGCCTAGAAATTGTCCCCAAAAGAGCAGTAAAACATGCTACTCTAATGTTTGTGTTAGATTGCAATTATGGCTTGGAAAATTCTAGCATTCTCTTCAATCATAAAAGGAGTGAGGGATGTTAAATTTCATGTAATTATCCCATCAGAGCGGAAGCTACATAGTACTCTATGCTCTGTGTGATAACTGTTTAAAAAGGTCAAGGTTCTTATGTTCCTTGTGTATAGACCATATTCTAACTGAATGTCCTAATGTGTCTGACTGATGGAAAATAGCTCATTTGGAGCCTGAAAGTCCAGTCTTTGGTTCACATAACCTAATAACATAAGATTATTACTTTAGTATTTTATACAGATCTGTAATAAAAACTCTACTTCCAAGGATAGCAATCATAAAATTTTGTTGTTATATTTTTTTTTCATGGAGCTACAAGGAGTTCATAGCTGTGGCCATCTCTCATTAAACCAAGAGAACATGGCTATATTCTTTTTATTTTGCAAAGTCAGGCTTTGAGTTACATGAGAGTTAACTTTTCTGGGTTCTTAAAAGTCACGAGAAGAACTGGGAATCAAGCCAGTCTTCCTGATTTTTCTAGACTTTTTAACCATTCAAAAAAGTATAGAAGTCTTTCAGAGTTAATTCTGATACTAACAAGCCCAAGAACTATGTACCTTTTCTATATGTCATTTTTCTTCTCTATTACTTGGCATTCATAAGAAGTAGCCAGTGCCAACTTACACCTTGGGATTTCCCGGGAAAAGGACCAATAAACCAAACCAAAACCAAAAGTACAAGCAAAGCCAAAGACAAGCTAAGCCAAATAAACCACCCCACAGTCAGTGGGCCTAGATACAGTGTTAGCATTACGCGAAAGATACAGCTTTAAAGATCTAAAGAAACAGTACAGTCTCATGAAAACATTCTATCCTCAACCCCATAACCATCCACAGTTAGAACAGAGCATACTATCTCATCCTGGTGATTCATTTAAAAATTCCACAAAAAAAGGGACTTAATCATTTTCTTTTTTGCTACTTCTTTTCTGATTTCTACCTCTCTTCTTGCAGTCACTCTTGTTTCATCTCTTTCACATTCATTTATCCCCTCTATTTGCTCTTTTTATTTTTGCAGTATGCCCTCATTTTAATTTCATTTCCGATTATACTTTCCCTGGCTGATTTTTATCTACTTTTTTGATTTAATTACCATGAAAATGCCAATGATGCCAAAATTTGTATCATCAGTTGAGGGCTCCTGTTTGAACATCTCCATGTAGCTCGACTTCTGGCTCCTCCAGTTGGACATGTCTCGAAGTGGACATATCATTTTCTTTATTCCTTACCCTTAGTTTCTTCTACTTTCCCTCCACTTTTCTGTCACCAAAGTTGAAGCCATCACCATCTCCATGGTTTGACAGCCCAAAACTGCTGTTCTAGCTCAACAATTCCAACTCTATCACTTGCTGTACTGAAAGTCCTGTCAGTTTTATCTCCTGTATGTCTCTCTCATTTGCTTATCTTGATCCATCTTTACTGACATATCCAGTTAATCTGTTCAGCTGATCTTGTACTTTGTCTGGCTCAGCTGTCCTCGTACACCAGATATGCATTACTACCTCTTACTCAAGGATAGAAACCACTAGACAGAAAATGAACATCCAGGATATCAGTGTCCTGGTCTTGGTTCTGCTACTAACCAGCACATCAGCTTGGTCAGAATGCATAATCTCCTAAGGACCCATTTGTCTCATTGGTTGCAGTGGGAACAGGTCTTCTAGAAGTTGAGAGTTTAGCCAGCTGATTCTGCACAAGACTTCACATATTCTGACACCCTGAAATAACAATTGGTCCCACATTTTTCAAATCCAAACAATACACAAAACCAACATTTTTGACATGTAACTTTTCATGCTTTTTTGGTTACCTGACACCTTTTTGACATTCTATTATGGTTTGTGTCTAGGTGGCTCCCCCTAAGCCTCATGCAGTCATGGAGATGGCTGAATCTAGTGTTTGTGATTGGTTCATCGTCTAGCACTGGGATTAGCCAGTGTGAGTGCTGCACCCACCCAGGGGTGGAGCCAGCATAAAATACAAGGGAGGAAAGAAGACATGTTTTATCTCCTCTTGCCCTTTTGCTTTTGTTGCTTGGGCTACCATGGATGGTTGTCCCTCAGCCATGCCACCCGGCCTTGGAGCCAGCTGAGTATGAACTGAAACATCCAAAAACTGTAAGAAATAAGCCTTTCCTTCCTTTGTGTTGGACATCAGGTATTTTGTCTCAACAACGAGAGAAAAGTAACCAAGACACTATCTTTTGGAGTTGCTCATCTTATAATTCCTACAACTCAAAACAGATGGGATGAACTCAGTATTTCAACCTCCAATGAAACTGAGACACACTCATGTTAACTCAAACCTGGCTTGAAATGGCCTTTTTCTGAGATTTAAATTTGAAAAATGATAGAAAGAAGAAAGAAAGGTCATTCTGACAATAAAAGCAGGAAAAATATCTTTTAGAAGCAGCGTTGGCAGCAGCTCAGTGTTAGTATTGGCACAGTCCAGTTCTGATGTTGGAGCAGGGAGCCAGGGCAGGTGGCAAGAGGGTCTTTATTAGAGTATCTGATAATTTCACTTGGGCATTATTTATGGTTTCTCAGCTTTCAAGGCTTCCTTGTTCTCTTGACTATTTGGGCATTCTATAGGCTACTGAATATTCTTTAATAAATTACATCGTTGTTTAAACAAGTTATGATTATGTGTTTGGAGCTATTAGTGATAACTCAGTTGGAACATCATCTTCTCTGGGAAGTTTTTATTCACGCTAAGATTACGTTAACTCTCCTTGCTGTATGTTCTCATGGTAGACAGTGCTCTTCTAACATGTATTATATGTGTATAAATTTTCTAAATGACCCAGCCATCTTCCCTGCTACTTTGTAAGCTCTCTGGGTGGGGGGAGGAGTCTGCCTTGCTCCTTTCTTTCTTGCTAGTACCTGCCATACTGCAGTCTTCAGTAATCACTCCATACATGCTGAACTGAATCAAATTATTGACATCTAAATAATTCATGCCACAGCCAAACACTGGTTTTCATCTTCCTCATTAAAGACAAAAAAAAAAAAAAAAAACACAAGAAAACAAAAAAAACATTTACTTGTAGCCTTTATTTTTGCAGTTTTGGACATTGAATGCACGGCCTTCAGAACCAATGTGGAGATTATTTTAACTTTTGTTAGGTCCAATTCATTAAACCTTTGTGAGTCTTGAACTTGCTTGCTTTCTTTGAAATTTCCAATTTTATAAGTAAAGATAGCGATTTGGTTAGAGTTGATAGATTAGCTATATACACCCAACTCATTTTCTCTCAAGGGTTCAGTAAGATAGTGATAAAAAGTACATAAAAACCTATAAGGAGAAAGGGAACATGAACCCCTAGCATACAGAGGAGAGGGTGTCAAGAATATTAGGTTGAAGCAAATTAATCTCAAAGTGTGTAAATCTGGGATCATGTGCCAGAGATAGTCACCTTCCCTCCCTAGAAGGTGGTGCTGTCACACACAACAGAGAGGTGAAGTGGGGTGTGGGCAGTGGTGTTCTGGTAAATGTTTTATAACCAGATCTCTAAAAGAGAGGGGGTGGAGGAAGAGAAAGGGAGAGTGAGAGCGAGAGCGAGCGAGCGAGAGAGAGAGAGAGAGAGTCAGAGAGCAAGAGAGAGAAATATAAGAAAGAGAAAGGAGGGTGAGAAAGAAAGGAAAGGGAAAGAAGGAAGGAAGGAAGGAAAGAAGGAAAGAAAGAAAGAAGGAAAGAAGCTTTGCTGTAGAATATATATTGGTTTCTGTCATGAAAGTACATCAGCATGACCAGTT
>RJWT010025076.1:0-16248 GCA_004365215.1 Cuniculus paca | reverse complement strand
AAGAAATATATTTGTTCATTTTTCTGGACAATTCAAGGACAATAACTGCAAGATTTCATGGATCCAAAAATTCATTTGGATCAATGAAGTCACCAGGAATCAGATTCATAGCCTCTGAGCTCTATTTGACTTTTTCTCTAGAAAGTCCTTCCTATGGATGGTACCCAGGATTTCCTGGCAAACATCATTCATAGAGTTAGAAATTCTTTTCCAAAGAATATTTGCCTCCTAAACAGTCTTAAATAAAGCTCTAGAATTGCATGTTCCTTTAGAGCTTATGCTGATGACTGAACTGTTGTTAAGGGATTAGGAAATAAAATCAGGGCCAAACCTAGATTAAGAGCCCATTCTTGGAGTCAGTGTAAAATACATAGCACAATAACAGGGTTGGTGTGGTTCCTTATGAAATAGAGAAATAGGGAAGGAATGAATTCTGGAGAGGCAAGAAAAACACATGTTTGAATGCTTTTTTGACTTTTAACAATTTCGTGAACCCTGTAATGGATCCAGACCTTTGCAACATTTTCCTAATTAAAATTAGCCATTGATTCTATCAGTAAAATCCACTTTGGCCTAAAATACCAGGATTGGATGTTTATTTTTATTTTTTTAAATATTATTTTAGAGAGAATAAAACCAAGCAAATTAAACAGAATAAAGCCAATAAAAACAAGATAGTGTAAGTGACACAGGATTTCAAAACAAGGTAATAGGAAATCAATGATGGTTACCATAATGCCTCTTGTTGTCTTCAAAACAGCTGCCCATACCCTTAGACAGTAACAATCAAACAAAACAGAAAACAGAATAGAACCAATAAAAACAAAACAATGAATGCAATACAGGACTTCAAAACAAGATAATAGTAAATCCAAAATGGCTACCATAATATGTCTTGCTATTTTCAAATAGCTGCCCATGCCATCCGATACAACAAAATCAAACAAGATAAAACAGAATAAAACCCAACCAAACAAAACCATGAGAATGATACAGGATTTTGGAACAAGATAATAGGGAATTAACAATGGCCACCACCCTCAGAAGGAGATTCCCCATAGATGCTACACTGCATACTGTTATCCTCTGAATAGATGATCAGACTACCAGCTTTAGGCCTGCAAAGTCAGTGAAACACTAAACATTACAAGTATTAAAGTTGTATTCTACCTCATTAACTATCATCACAGCCTGTGTTTCTCTGGATCAGCAGGTCTCTTCTGGTGGTGGGGAGGGAGGAACATTGACTCTTCTTGTCTTTCTGCCCACACCCCAGAAAGGGTTGGCACCTGGCTGTCTCCCACTCAGCCCCCACATGGCACCAACTCACAGGTTTTAGCGTCTCTTTGACTCTTGCTGTCCTCCACAGTCCATGAATGGTGCAGACTTGTAGGAGAGGGCTGGAGTCTGGCTCTCCCCTAGTCAGCCTGAGCATGGTGCCAACTCACAGGAGGTCTTAGGATTAGTTGTTTAATATTCCATAAATTTACAGTGTAATGACCAAACCCCTCCATTAATTTTTGCTGTGTGTGTTTAAACTTAAGACGCACTTGGAGTATGTCCTGTAATTCTTTTTCAAGACTCATGAAACTTTATGGATATTTGAAAAGCCTTATATTGGTGCTCCCATTGACTTTCCGACTGGAAAGGTACTTGGAGTCATCATTGGTTTCCTCATTTGTATTTTTTAGACAGAATTTCTTGTTGAGTTGCTGAATAAAAATTACGATTGTCTTTTTTATTGTCGTTTAGCATCATTCTTAAATTATTTTGTGTTCATTAGCTTTCTGTTATAACGAATACTCAAGTCAGTAACTTTATAGAGAGGAAAGGTTTACCTTAGCTCACAGTTTTAGAGGTTTCAGTCCACAGATCTCTGGCCCTGTTGCTTGGATCTGTGGTGAGGCAGCACTTTACCATAGGGAATGTGTGACGGAGCCAGCTGTTTATCTCATGGAGGCTAGGAATCAAACAAGGGAAAGAAGGCCCCTTTGAGGGCATGGTCCCCAACTATGCATCCTTACCTCTGACTAACCCCATCTTATAAAGTTTTCACCACTTACCAATAGTGTCACAGGTTGGGAACTGTGACTTTAGCTTGTGGGTTTTTGAGAGACATTCCAGAGCCAAACTACAGCAATTTCATTTTAACAGAACTTGAAAATGCTTAAAGAATACCTCAACCAAGTTCTTACTATAGTACATTTTCCTCCAGAGAATGTGAAGGCAACCCTCTAACATAGCTCATCTTTCTTCTCAAAGTATCTCTATTTTATTTGTTTATGTTCCTGTCTTGGTTCCTATTATTCCCACCAACCAAAATGTCACATTCTTTTAAGTTCTTGATTATCTTTGAAATATTTGACACTCATTATACAGATTTTCTGATTTCCACTTAGGACCACAAGTCATCTCTTATGTGTCCCATTATCAATTACTTGAAGTGCATGACTTTAAAAAAAAAATGAGTTAGAATTCTACTATTGTTTGGATCTGAAATGTCTCTCAAAGGCCAATGTGTTAAAGATTTGGCCCTCAGTCTGGCATTATTGGAAGGCAGTGGAAACTTTTATATGCGGGGCCCAGTAAGGGAGGTTTTAGGTCACTGGGAATATGGACTTGAAGGGTTGTGTGGGATGCCAGACTTTCTCCTTTTGTATCTTGGCCATGAAGTTAACAGGCTTTTCTTCACCATGTGCTGCTACCTTAACAGACTGCATCCTCTCAGGCCTCAAAATAATGGGCTAGTTTATTACGGTCTGAAGACTCAAACTTTCCTATAAAACAAACTTTCCAAAATAAATCTTTTCTATTTAAAAGTTGCTTATCTTATGTACTTGGAACAGTAACAGAAAGTTAACATAAATTCACTTCTTATACAATTTGCCCTTTGAAAATGTGTAATTCAGTGTTTTTCAGTACGTTTGAAAAGATGCACAGCCATCACCACTAGTTCCAGAATGTTTTAATCACCATAAAAGTGAGACGTATACTCATTAGAGTCACTTCGTATTTGCTCTTTAGAAATGTGTATCTTTGTCTCTGAGGTTAGCTCCCTGAAGGCAGTGGCTGAGACCTAGATGTTTTGTGTGTCTCTCCTAGAAGTCTAGCTCAATTTTGAGGCCATAAGAAGCACTAATAGAAATATATGGAATTGAAATTTCATTATGTTGATTGCTATTTCAATTCCAGTCAAGACTAAGAGGCCATGTGCTATTGTGGAAAGAATACTGAGCAGGAAGTCAGCTTTAGATTTTCTTTCTTCTCTACCACCAGCTGTGCCCTTAGGTAATTCTCTTTCTCTCTCTTTAGGCCTAATTTTCCTCTTCTGGAAATAAGGGGCATGGACTTTGTGATTCCTATGGTCATTTCCAGTTAAAACTGGCGCCAGGCATTGTTAATTTTGAGGTCAAGGCTGACTTGAGGCATAAGGCAATTTATTGAGTGGAAACAGCAAGACTTCTTTCCCTTTTCCTTGGGGTTTATAGAATATGTGAAATAGTAGCACTCCTTTAAAGGGTGACTGTGTGTGGGGATATAATGTAGTCTGGCTCAGTCATGTCTAGACTGAACCAAGGTGTTATGCATTAAATTAAATGTATTAGGTACAAATGTACTATTCTTTGTCAAGATCTCGACTTTAGCACTATGACTTATTTTTCGAGGTTTTTATTTATTTGTTGCTTTGGAAGTTAACATCTGTTTACATTCAGGAGCATCTCTCTAGAAAGTATGAACTGAAACACCATGGAGAAGTAATGGCACAGAAGGAAAAAAGTGTAGATTGTGTGCTGTACTTTGTTTGTAACTTGGAGACCAAGCATTTTTCTATTTCCACCTAACTAATATTTGTGGTCACATAATTTTAATCATCCTTAAACTCACTAAAGGCCCAATGTCTTCAAAAACATCTTAGGATAAAAAGAAAGTCAACCCTATTTTTCATGTTTCCCAAATGAGTGGTTCAACGTCATGGAAATGAGGTCAGAATGGTAAACAGACAGCTGTTATGTATCTGTCCTTCCAGGGAGATGAAGGTCAAGTACACCTTCCTTCTGCTTAACAGATCCCTCCCAAAAGGGTTGTAAACAAGTGCGCAGCACATCTCCAGCCACACTGGAAAGAAGAAAGGCATTTTGGAGCAGCCCGTAAAGGTGTTGAACATACATGCCTTTGATTCCTTTTTCTCATCTCTTTGCGGTGTCTTACTTTCATAACATGAAGCCATTGATTGAATGAAGTTAGAATAACTTTTGACATAGCAAACCAAAATAGATAGCAAAGGGACTGGTTGCTAAGCACAGCTCTGCTGGGTTCCTTGGCTGACAGCCTGTATTAGCATG
This sequence comes from Cuniculus paca, assembly GCA_004365215.1. Classification (NCBI taxonomy): domain Eukaryota; kingdom Metazoa; phylum Chordata; class Mammalia; order Rodentia; family Cuniculidae; genus Cuniculus; species Cuniculus paca. The sequence continues at coordinate 11,905 of RJWT010025076.1, read as the reverse complement.
CAGGGTTTTGCAGAAATAAGCCCTTAGTAATTGGCGGCTGGTTGTTTAAAACTGCTATTGCCTCTCAGGTAAAACTGCCTCACAGGTATCAGCAGCAGATGTGATATGAAGGAGGAATTACTTAATATCACTAATTATAAGCCTCCCTAAAGATTATAAGTGGCTTGAGGGCATGATTTGTTCATACACGTATTCAACAAACATTATTGAGCACCTATGATGTGTCGGGTGTGTGATTGCAGGAAAATAGTGATGAAAAAAATAGGTTCTGTTTTCATGGAAGTCAGAGGATAGAGGGGAGATAGAGAGAGAGGGAGGAAGAATATAATGTGACAGTACTAGTGTTTTAGTGTCTTTCTTCTGTTTTGTTCAACAGAGAAGGTTTTTGACTTTGTTTCACCAAGGAAATGATACTGAGTATCTTTTGCTTTCATTCTCTTTGAGAAATGTTCTGTATCCACATACATCCTGCTTCTCTGGGTTGGTGATGCAGAATTGGGGAAAAGGGAGGAGGCAGACAAAAGAGGTGAAGTGAAACATAGTTTAGGAAAGAAAATTGGGTCTGATTCTGGCCACTTGTGTTGGAGCAAAAAGAGTTCTAAAAACATAGAGGAAGAAGGACAATGGAGAAGACATGGGTAGGAATGAAGTGGATGCAACTGGAAAGAAGATTTTAAGATGCATTGCTGTTATGGTCTCAACGTTACTGTCCCCAATTCATATATTGGAACCTAGTGCAGAATGTGATAATAGTAAGAGGTAGGGGCTTTTAGGATTAGTGCCCTTGTTAAAAAAAATGGTTGAAGGGAATTGCTCCTTTGGCCAAATGTGAGCCCAGCCACAAAATACTATCTATGAAGTAGAACTTGCCTTCCCTAGGCAATGAATCTCCTGGTACCTTGATCTTGGCCTATCTATGAAGTAGATCTTGGCCTGCTCAGCCTCTAGGACCATGGGCACCAAATTTCTGTTATGTATATGTTATTCAGCCTAAGATAATCTGTTATAGCAGCCCAAAAGGACCATGATATTTGCTATGCATTTTGCTTATTTTTCATAGTTTCAAGATAACCAAATTTGTTTATTGTTAACTCAAACAATGCCAGATGATAGAATGAAAGTAAATGCTGCCTAACTCTCTTAGGTAAGACTTTTCTTGTTGCTGAGACAAAATACCTGACACCCAAAGTTAAAGGAGGAAAGGTTTATTTAGCTCACGGTTTGTAGAGGTTTCAGTCCCTAATTAGCCGGCTCCAAGACAGGGTGGCTCTGTAGCAGAGGGGCATTGCAGAGGAGAATAGTCCATGACAAGCAGGCAGGTAAGAACACATTAGCTCTCTTTCTGTCACTTGTATTTTATGCAAGCTCCCCACCCTAGGGCTGATGTAGCACTCATACCCTTAATCTTAGCCAGGACTATGCGAAACCAGTGTATGGGCTGATTTAGTAATCACATGCCCTTGATCCCAGCACCACACACTTTAGATCTGGCCAGCTCTGAAAAGCACCTTCACGAATGTATGAGACTTTGGACAGACAGCTAGACATAAGCCATAACAGTGTCCCTGTTCCATTTTCTCAATCCATTTACTTCCAGAAGTAAAAACCATTGATAACAGTTTACAGTACTCATGAATTATATATACATACATTTTAATACTACATAAATATTGATATAATATATGCAAGTATGTATGACATGTATTTTAAACAAAAAAGACTCTATTATGTATGTTAATATTCTTTGACATTTTAAATATAACTATATTCCCTATATGTTTTCAGGCCAGTAAACAAACATCATTCTAATTTTTAGAATTAACCCTATAGCTTTTTACTTAACAGAGATAATCTAGTTCCAGTCTATGAAACTACATTTCTAGTTATAGAGGTTTATTGAAAAATTTCCAAGAACATATCTTCACATATGTCTTTTCATGTTTGTGCAAACATTTTTATAGAGTGGTTTTCAGAAGTTGGTTTGCTGGATCATAGGGAATGTGTGTTAAACTCTTTTAATAGATTTTGTCAAATTTTCCTCCAAAAACATGTCATGTTTCTTTATGAAAGGATTTTGAGAATGAGTGTTTTTTCACATGCTTTTAAATTCCGTTTTTAAAGTCAAGTATGCAATGTCACTGATGAATTTGCCTCAAAATTCTCAGATTCCTTAGGTTTTTTTTTTTTTTAAGGATGGGTACAATAATCTTGCAAAGCCAGATTCAATGCTTTATGGAAGAGCAACTCATATGAGTGTGCTCCAAGACATGCCTCAGAAATGAAAGCATTAAAGCTTTCGATGCTCAGAAATATTTCTGAAGCCAACTGTAAAGCTGCTTAGAGAATTACAAGTTGCACACAAGCTGAGTTCACTTTAACTGTCAGCATTTCCCAGGGCAAAATGTATCTTCAGACTTATCAACTTCATTCAACAGCTTTCTTTAGGGGATTTTTAGTTTCCCCACAGGAGACATTTAGCTAATAAGACTATCCATGCACATGTATGTATTTGTCAAGTCAGTGGTAATGAACCATTTGGTTCATAGATAAAACAACAAAACAGTTCCATATCCTTCTTCTCTCACCTGTATCAACTATAATATCTCAGTTTTCAAAGATCTCTTTTGTGATTACTTATTGAGTACACAATTATTTACTCTGAACTAAGGACTTACAAATGTATTACCTTTTCAATCCTGTAAACGAAATTATGAGCTAGATATTAGTATTCCCATTAAGGGCAGAAATCAAACGCCAGAGAGTTTAAATAACATCCACGCAACCAGGTTGTGGCAGAGCTGTTATTTGAAGCCATATCCATCTGAATCCACATTATTAACAGTTATAATTTACTGCTCATTAAATGGTGTGGCATTGAAGAATGATGTCTTCTGATTTGTTGCAGGGCATCTGATTCAATTTTGTAAAAACCTTCCTTTGTCTTATTTTGATTCTCACTATTTTGTCCCTTTTCTGATCCCATTTTGTGGCTAAGACAAGAACTAACTTCATTAACCAGCCATTTTGCTCCCTAATCTCATAAAGAAATCATGATGGTAGTAGTTAAAAGCGAGACCAGTCTCCCTGGTTTCAAACTCTGGTGCTCCACTTTATTTATTGATTTTAGGCAGGCCTCAATTTTTTCATTTGCAAAATTGCTGTAATAAACTTGCTTTCCTTGTTGAATTATTTTGAGAATTAAATAATGCATTAACATTCAGAAGGCTACCCGGCATGTATTAACTATAAATTGAGTCAACACTTCCATCGATATTCTGCTCTACTTTTCTCATCTTCTTTCACCAGGGACATGTCTTGGTGCTCTGTCTGGCTTCTTGATGATTCACTTCAACAACTTCATGTATTCTCAATTATCATACAGAATGTTTCTCTAGTCTTGCTATATTCCTTCTTTGGTTCCTGACTCAAATTACTTGTCTTGTGGATTGTCACCTGCTTGTCATCAGGTTACTGTCTTGTCTCAAGGTAGCCTATACACATTACTTAACCAAGACCCAACTAGCTCAAGCTTTCTATTATCTCAACCTGCCTTGCATTAGAACCTTTCATAAACAGACTTGATTTCTCCAACTTCTGCTTTTCCCATCTGGTCTTTGGCTTGGGAAGCCTATGCTTTGGTCAATGAGAAATTTGGTTTTCATGCACTTTTTGATTTTTTTCTTGTTAGTACTGGTCATTCAATATTTATTTAGCAAATATTTAGGAGAACCTACCACATGTTTGGTAGAGTGATAGGTGTTGAGGAAATGGAAGTGGGCACATCAGACGTAACATTTACTAGTAGACAGTCATCAGATTATCATACAATCATGCCTATTTAAAGCCACAATTGTGATCAATATTATAAAGAAAAATATCACACAGTGTTGCAAGATTCTACATTGCAGACATATTGAACCTCATCCAGGAAAGCAGGACAGGCTTCCCTAAGAGAATGATGCCTGAGAGGAGGTTCAAAGAATGGGTGCCAGCTAACTAGGAAAGCGGGGAGAAGAAAAGTGTCGTAGGCTGAGAGAGGAGCATTTCCCAAGATGTGGTGAAAAGGAGTATGGGAAGTGTTATTTATGAGACCAGTGAGTTTTGACAGCAACCAAGAAAATACCAGGTGCAAGATGGGGGTGATGTCAAGGTGACCTTGTAGGCTATGTGAAAGATTTTAGTCTTTATGGCAATTGCAATGCAAAACCATTGGGTGAGGAACCATAGCAGCAGAGGAGTGGGGATGTAATCAGATTTTCAGATCTAATCTCACTGAGCAGGATAAACAGTGAGTTAGAATATGCCTGAAGTGGGAAATTTGGTAGCTTTGAATAGGATAGGATTTTTAGAAATAAGTGAAACCTGTTAAGAGATACTAGAGAAAAAATTAGCAAGTTTCAATGATACTAGATGGAATAGATGAGGGAATAGAATGACTTCAAGGTTGCTGGTTCACACAATGGCCAGGAGGCAATTTCCTTTACTCAGATGAAGAAGGGAATTGTGTGCATTAGATTTGTGTGTCTATAAATTAATTGCTTTAAATAAGGCTCTTATAATTTCTGATTGGAAACAGAAACCCACTCAAACTAGCTTGAGTATAAGTTTTTATGCAAAAATTTAGGCAATCTCATAGAAGCCACAGCAGGAGCCTTGGGGAAATTGGAAAATTTTCAGGAACTTAGGCTTCTTTTTCTGGGTCTCTAGGCCCATTAGCCTCCTCTTCTCCCTGAGTTCCCACTCTTCTGTTTTTCAGAACTGGATATTTTATTAGCTTTCTTTGCATGTGACTTACCATGGCCACCACCCAAAAATCTAATCCAGATTAATCTTTAGCATTCATCACTGTCTATAGTTTCTGTATCGTCTTTCAAATTATTGATGGATACATATAGAGAAAAAATGGTTGGTCAGCTAACCGGAGTGTGTCCCTGCTACAATCAGTTGGACTATTGATTATTGCTTTTCTAATTTTAGGGATTCTAAACAAAAAGAAAGTAGTGTTCAAGTCTAATAAAACTATTTCAGCATAGTAAAAGTGTTGTATTTATGAGTATTATTTGGAATGACTACCAAATAACTGGCATTTAGCAGATGCTCAACAAATACTGCCTGGTTGAGTCCTTATGGATATTTCAATGTATTTGAAATGCTAAGACACATCACAGTCTTCCATGATATTTTTCAAAACTGAGAGTTTAAGCCTACCTTCACAGAAACAGATCACTTCATAAGGCCTAGAAATACACATTTCTAGAAAAAGTATAAAATATGAATGTGATACAAGTGATCCACAGACCATATATAGGAATACTGTTCTACTGTACTAAAGCACATTTAGAAACATCTGTTGTGTACTCTGGACACCAAGTTCATTTTAAATCTTAGACCTTTATTTTTCCATTTATATGATGGGCCAATATTTATCTCTTTCTTATACTCAAACGTGAAATTGAAGGTTAATAAGATAACTTTGGGAATAAGCTTTGACCTCTTTTTCCTACAGTCATAAATATGCAAGATGGTATTAAAATATACCTAGACAGTTTTGATATTGCTTGAATTACATCAAATTCTTCTTAGCATTCACTATTTCCTGATGATGATCTAGGAATGAACAAGACCTCATCAGTGTTTTATTGTCTGCTTTCATGAACTGGAAATGTAACTCTTAAATCACTGGCACTTGTCCCAAGTAAATTTCTTACAAGGGTAATAGAAGAAAGTTCTTAGAAAGTCAAACAAAATGCTGTCTGCAACTGTCTGGCTTTTAAACCACAAGCATTTCTGATGATAAAAGATCCATCTTGAGGCAAGCCGCCTAACAAGATGGCCCCATGACCTACATTGTGTAGTTACAACAGAGTTTTATTCTAAGTTCAGTTGAATTTCCAAGCAATAGAAGTCTGGGAGAGTTGCCAATGAACTCTGAAAAAGTGGGCCCTTCAGGCTGATTCCAGAGCCTCCCTTGTTTCCTTGCCACGGTCACTGAAGTCTTGATGCTACTTCTGTCACCTCTGTGAAACCTTTCTTTGGGGTTAAAAATGATCCTCGTTTGCCAACTGCAGTAGTATCCTTGGAATCAGTATGTATCTTAAGGGTTGTGTTTCTGAGCCCTCCATACTAAAGCCTACCCCTTGAAGGTCTTTCCTTTGTTGATGTTGAGATCTCTACCATCTTTGGTTTCCTGTCCAACCACGCTGATAGTTTTCTGAAGTTCCCTTTGCTGCATCCTCCCTCCTTTAGTATTCAGTCCTTATTTTGAACAAGCTCATTAGTTTTCCTTTTTTAGTTATAAAATACTTGCAGTTGATTATCATATACCTACTTGTAGCCAATAACTTTCTTTTAAATTCATATTACCAACAGTTTTCAGAATCTCTCTAAATATGGACCAGCCACACTTATCAGGTCCAGTATATGGTCTCATTGCTTCCATCTTCAGCCCTATTCCTACTTTTCATCATTTTTTTCAAGTAACCAGCACCCACTAGAAACTCTGCAATCATCGTTAGTCCCTCACACTCATATTTCTCTTATTTCTTATCCACCTTTCCTACCACAGTCCAAATTCAGCATCTATTACTTTAATTGTTTCTCATAATGATTATTACAATACCTTAATCTCTCTCCTTGCAACCTCTTTTTTTACTGCAATTCAAGAGTCATGCTATTGTTGCAGATGTTATGGTTTATATCTGGATGTCCAAAGTCTCATGTCCTCATTGGCAAGGCTTTTAAAAAGTGATTAAAACCAAGGATAAATGTGACATTGGGAAGTGGGGTCTGGTTGGAAGAGGTAGGTTACTGGGGAAGATACCTGGTAGAGCATAGCTCTCTCCTCAGTTTCTCCCTTTCCTATTTCGTGCCCACCCTGAAGTAAGCAGCTTTTAGAAACATCTGTTGTGTACTCTGGACACCAAGTTCCAGATGCCTCTGGACGCCTCTTCCATGCCATTTTGCTCCAGAATTAACTGACCATGAACTGTAAATGTGATCCAAAAAGAAACCTTTTGCCCTTTGAGTTACAGACATCAAGTATTTTGTGTTGGCAATGAGAAAGTAGCTAAGATAACAGTTGTTCTTCTAAAATACAAACTTGTTCATGCCTACTTAAAACATCAATGTTTGGTGCATATTACCTACATTATAAAAAACCCATTATTTAGTAGAGCTTATAGAATTTTCACAGTCTGGTACCAGTTTGTCTTTCCAGCCTAAACAATGATCTTTCTCCTAATAGTACTTTTTTGAGTGGTGGGTACTTTATATGGAATAGGACTTTCATAAGCAGTAGGTCAAGTATGAAAAGGATACTGCTCTTTGTCTTGTTTTACACAAGAACAAAGTGATACCAGGAAGTTAAGTAATCTGTTCAAGATTTCACTGCTAAAAAAGAAAGAGTAACACATTCTCCTTAGTCTCTGTGCTACTGTGTCTTGAAGAAACCAAGTGGTCCTTATGTGTAAAAAGTTCCTTTGTTCCTACTGCTTACTTACTCTGCCTTGTCCTGTTTCCTTGTCAAAGATCCAGTGAGGGCTTCAAGGTCTTGTTTAAAAAAAGCTATGTCTCCAAAGTTTTATCAGACTTATTTCATCGTAGTAGAATTAATGACTCTTTGAGTTCTTCCACAATTTTGTGTATATGATCATTTATAATTTATCACTTTATTTTTAATTATTTTATTTTATTTTATTTTCCTGTCTGTTTGAGACATGGTGTCCCAATGCAGTTCAGGCTGGCCTTGAACTCACTTTGTAGCCCAGGCTTGCCTTGATCCTCCTGCCTCAGCCTTCCAAGTGGAGTGATGGTAAACTTCTGGAATTACAGGTGTTTGTTATTACACCAGGCTTAATATACCACTTTGTATGACATGAGTTTTTTGATATATATGGTAAACTCAAGTATGAACTAGTTGATGACTTCTATATCTTTATCATTTTTAGATCTCCAAAGTCTAATACATAGTAAATCCTTAGAAAGTATCTAAAAAATTTAGGAACATTTTATATTATCATTAAATTATTAGCTAATCCAAACATTTCTTGTAATTAAAATAAGTTTAGATGTAATCACACTCTTAACACATAAACATTAAGACTTGTCAGCAGCTAGGGATATAGCTCAGTGGAACAGTGCCTGCCTGGCAAGTGCAAGGTTCTGAGTTCAATTCCTGATCCAAAAAAAAAAAAAAAGGCTGCCAGAAAGAGCTCCTGGTGGCTGGGTGGCACTGCAGAGAGAACCAGAACTTCCGCCTCTGCTCCCCAGTCTCATCCCCAGGAAGGAGCTCCCTGTGGCCAAGAGCTGCTGCAGAGAGAAAAGGCAGATCCACCGCTGCCCACCGGCCACCAATAGGAAACTTGCTTCCTGGCAGGCAGCAGGAGCAGGGACACACAGCCAGGTAGGCCCTGCACACCTGCAGGCCACCGTTGGAGGCCCTCACTTCCTTTGGGCAGCCACCACCCACTGGGAGAATTAGACAAACACACCCCTGTGTGCCTGCCACCAACACGGGAGTCCCAGGACAGACATGCAAGCTGAGAGAAGCAGCCCCTCTACCACGTACCTCTGGCCATTAGGAAAGTTCCAGGGTAGCTGCACAGGTCTGGAGAAGCCCACTTCTCACACCTTGTTACCTCCCTGTAAGCCTGGGGTCAGAGGAAACCAGGTGCCTGTCCCATTCCCTTATACCTCAGAGGGGTAGCCTTTGTGGGAAGTACCTGGGACCCTACAACCAGCTTGTTGGAAAGAACCCAGGAGGATGACAAGACAAAAGAGCAAAAGGCAATCTCAGACCTCCAGCCCACAGAGAACAAATCTGGGAGATACAGTCATGGACGAAAATGGAAGTCATATACCTCAAATCTCCGAGAGGATAACAATGGAAATAAAGAACTACATGAGACTGTAAAAGTAATCAGATCAGAAATACTATCTCTGGTGAAAGAAGAAATGAAAAACATAATGAAAGAATTTCTAAACATATCTAAAGAAGACAGATAAAAAAAAGAGTGTAAGAAAATGATGGAAACCTTGAATGAACAATATAGAATGGAATTACAGTGCATGAAACAGATTCAAAAAGATATTCAGGAAATTAAGAAGTCAATTGAAAGCTGGCAAAACCAGTTGAAACAGACTGAAGACAGACTTTTAGACCTTGAAGACAGGATTGAGAAAGGAAAGATTTTTTAAAAATAACAAGGAATCAGGAAATAACAATTCAACAGCTTCAGGATGATGCAAAGAGAAATAATTTAAGAGTGACAGGCATCAATGAAGAAGCAGGGGTCAATACAAATGAAATAAAATTCTGTTTATAGATATAATAGCAGAAAACTTCCCAAACTTGGGAAAAGGATTTTGTATACAGATAACTGAGGCATATAGAACTCCAATTAGCCATAATCTAAAGTAAATCTATACCCAGACATATAATAATCAAGATCTCAGAAATTCAGCACAAGAACAGAATATTAAAAGCTGTTAGAGAAAAGAAACAGATCACCTGTAAAAGAAAACCAATCAGAATCACAGCAGACTTGTCAACACAAATCATCAAGTCAAGGAGAGTTTGGGGTGAAGTATTTCTAATCCTGAAAGAGAACAACTTCTGACCCAGACTGATGCACCCTGCAAAACTATCTTTCAAAATGGATGGAAAAATGAGATACTTCCTTGATAAAGAACAACTGAAGGAATTCATGACCACCAAACCAACCCTACAAAGAGCGCTGAAGGATACTCTAGAGAGTGATAAAGATGACCATGGTTCCAGGAACAGCAGCAGAGAAGGATTGCCAAACAAGATAGGCAATTGAGTGAAGAGGAAAAGCAGAAGGCCAACAACAGGGGGATAGCTCAGCAGAGACAAACCAATATATGCTGGTTTGTATTGGTTACTGTTTCATTGTTGCTGAGACAAACACCTGACACCCAAAATTAGGGAAGAAAAGGTTTATTTAGCTTACAGTTCTGGAGATTTCAGTCCATAATCAGCTGGCTCCAAAGTAGAGTGGCATGGCACTGGGGCAACACTTCAAGGCAGCAGCCAGAGCAAAAGAGAGAAAACAAGCCTCTTCTCTACCCTCAGATTGTACACCGGCCACCCCCTCCACAAAAACCTTCAGGGTGGGTGTAACACTCACAAAATATCCTTGCCTTCCTTTGCACAGGATGAGGATATTTACAAAGTAAGAATCCTGGCTCCCTACTCAGTCTCTCAGTTAAACTTCTAAACTTCTCAAGTTGACAATGTATTAACCATAACATGGCTGTAACCAGTAATGTAGATGGCCTCAATTCAGCAATAAAAAGAAATGCAGGGAGAGTGGATCAAGAAACAGGATCCATTAATATAAGAATCACATTTAATGTGAAAGGAAGTTCATAGACTGAAAATCAAAAGGGAGTCAACCATTGATCCAAGTGACAGAAGACCAGAAAAAAGCAGGGGTAATTAGCCCAGCAACTGCAGAATGGATAAGAAAGATATGGCATTTTCATACAATGGAAAGCTACCCAGCTACAACGTAGGATAATCTTGATGTTCTTTGGTTGCAACTGGAGATCATGTTCATGGGTGAAACAATTTGAATTCACATGGGTGAACACTAGTATAAAAAACAGGAGTTAGTGGGACCCAAAAACACAATGGATATTATAAAAGTGATAGGGGAGGAAACACCTAGGAGGAAAAGATAGTAACCACTGTTAATTTCTTATTGTCTTGTCTCAAACTCTTGTAAGCTTTGTAAAATTTCATTAGGTTTGGTTCTGTTCTGCCTTGGTTTGTTAGATTTTACAGTGTCAGATGGTATGGGTGGCTAGTTTGAACATAATGGAATATATTATGGTAATCATAACTGGTTTCTTATTAAATCATTTTGTAGTCCTATAATGCTTTCATTCTTGTGTTTAATCGGTTTTACTCTGTTCTGTTTTGTTTGATTTTATTATGTGTGATGGTATGAACAGCTATTTTGAAGAAAAAGAGACATAGGAACCATTGTCCATTTCCTGTTAGCTGGTTTTGAAGTCATGTAATACTTTCATTCTTTTGTTTTGATTGGTTTTAATCTGTTTTCTTATTATTTGATTTCACTGTGTATGAGGGTATGGACAGCTATTTTGAAGAGAACAAGAGACACTATGGAAGCCATTGTTGATTTCCTATTGTCTTGAAGTCCCGTAATGCTCTCATTCTATTGTTTTGATTGGTTTTATACTATTTTGTTTTGTTGGATGGTCTTGTGTGCAAAGGTATAGACAATTATTACAAAGAAAACAAAAGATCCTTATTTTAGCCACTGTTGATTTCCTGTTGTATTGTTGTGAGGTTGAGTGTTACTTGCATTGTTCTGCTCTGATTTGCTTTGTTCTGTTTTGTATTGTTTTATTCTCTTTAAAAGAAAGAAATAAAAGACTTCTCAGCAGGATGCTCAAAATTTATTAACAGTCAGCTATGCACAGGTGTTTTCAAGAACATTGGTTGAGACTGCCTAAAAAGGAGAAGTATTGAGGAATCTTAACAGAGGTTTTTTAGTCACTTTGATAATCAATGAGAAAATTCCTAGTACTAAATAACAGAAAACCTGACTCAAGCAATAAAGGTCATTTATTGTTTCATGTTGTTGGAAAGAATAGCTGCAGGGCAAAATTTGATTTGATAAGATTAAAATCCTTTTCCTTTTGGGGGCTCCAATTCCTTGGTGTTGCTTCTATATTCAGCAAGCATCCTTTTTTCAGACTTAAGCTACAATTCATACTGGGGAAAGTGTGTGTATGTCTTCCTCAGAGTCGGTTAGATTTAGTCTGTTTGGATCAATTTAGGTAAAATTTATTTCTAAAAGTCAATGGTAGTTGAAGAGTGTGTATATACTGGTCAGATAGTCTGGTGCTACAC
>RJWT010025075.1:0-16254 GCA_004365215.1 Cuniculus paca | reverse complement strand
TTCCCATCCTACCACCTCCCTCTCTTGGAGATTGAAGCAAACTCGCCTCAGACCCTCCAGCACTCTTTCTGCGTGTTCATGTTTTTATAAAGCTGGGATCCTGAGACTCCACTCTCATGTTTTTCTATGACCATCTACATTTTATCTTTACATCCTTAGAGCAAAACACGATGTTTTCACCTTTTATAAGGAATTGAATCCCACAGTGAACATTTATCTTGATTTTTATAGGTCTATTCAATACTAGGACTGTGGGGAAAAGGTTCACATTATAGAGCATTTAACAATCTGCTCTCGTCTCCTCTTCACCCTCCTTCTTCACTCTTGCAAGGCTGTACTCTGAATATCGACCTTCCTAGGACTTTCTCAGCCCCCTAGGAAGTGTGGTCCAATTTACTAACTTGAGAAAAGAGTAAGTATAGAAGAAAAATATGTAACCAAAGAATCTGGAAAGATCAAAACACAGTCTTCACACAAATGAAATTCCATGTTGTTTTAGTTGTGGAAATGCAGTTTGACTGGAGTCTGATGAAACATGATCATGTTTCATCCTGAAAACAGTATTCTTAAATGGCTACTATTATTATACCCCTATTTTACAGATGAGAGGACTGAGGGAAAATAAATAGTCAAAGTTACTTGATGATGTGTCCAACTACAAAACCTGTATCCTTCTTGTTCTGTGCCAGATCATCTGATCACTCTGTAAGTTTATTTTTTTCTTTTTTGATACTGGCCTACAAAGTTAGCAGAGTTGCATGGTTTTACAGAAGAGTCGTTTAGAGTCTCTTATCTTCAAGGATCATTTAGAAAGAGGTGCCTGTGATATTCTCCATGGATAAATTGATGTTTTCCTGATTTTGCTTTCTCAAAGTACTTTTTCCTCACTATTTAAAACTATTTTAATAGAGAAGTCACCAATGTGCAAAAGTTACAAATGAACCAATATACCATAAAAGATGTTCATTAGGAAGATGAGATCTCCCTAGTTTTTTGGCAATCATTCGATGATATTTCTGATTAATGATTTCACTTGGGCCATTTCAGTGTTCAGTGGTCTTCACTTGTTAGTGTTGATTATAAGATGCCATGCCTCACTTGCTGGAACGTGATTCGTTTTGACTAACAAATGTGAATTAAAATCAATAGAAATGTCATTAGCATCCCAATATCATGAAAGATAATATAACCATCTCTCATGCATTCAGTTTATTAAAATTTGCTAAAGTGTGAAATATGTAGGACAAGTAATGATGTTTTAATCTTTCACCAAGGTAACAATTGAAAGCTGATTGATTCCATTCAGTAATTACAAAATCAGAATGATGGAAATTGTAATCAAGTAGGATTCATTCTCCTACTTTGTCACTCCTCCATGCAAGATAAAATTCTCATTTGCATCATCTCTTTTATCTGAAAAGAAATCAAACTTCTATTTGCTTCACTAAATCCCTGAGGTAGATAATAGCCTTTCCTGCTTCTGGGAGGGGTGGGGAGGCGGTCTCTGCCTACTAATAGCTGAGGAGATGCGGACAATCCTTCTAGAAGTCAGGGTTGTTCTGTGAGAGGAAGAGAGAGAAGGTGCCAAGAACCTACTCTACTGGGGTCTAAAGACTCAAACTCGAACACTCCTCCAACTTCAGTATGACTCCCCAGTGAGGCTGGCCTTATATACACTGATCTGGGCTTAGGTAAGACATCTGGGGGTGAGCATAGCTGACCCAAAATTATTCACACAGCCAATTCACTTGTTTTATAGGGAGCCGGTGGAAACTCTCTTTGTTCCATAAAGGTTGGCAAGAATCCTAGTTTTTTTGTTTTTAAGAAGAGACAGGAGAATCACCTTTAGTCTGTGGACATTTGTTAGACTGGTTATAAAGTGTGGGAAAAACTGGATGGTATGGGCAGAAATAGGGAGGGCTTGAGTCCTTAGTGTTTAGGTCTAAGACCTAGAATTGCAAACCTCGGAAGAGAAGGCTGGGAGAGTCAGGGGTTGCCAGCAGCCTTAATGACTTACATCTACCATCTGGTGAGCTTGTTGGGTGCTTTGGAGATGCAGGCTGGAGAGTAGATCATATCTAGCTGTCATTGTTACATAAGCCAGAATGTCTTGTCAGCTGACTTGGGAGTAATAAACCCTTCTGGAAAAACAAAATTCATCAGGGAAGGTTTTTGTCACTGGATATGACTCCTCCTTGTCCTTAGGTATAGGTCTGATGCCCTGTTGGATGCTGTCAAAGAACCTTGTGCTTTTCTTTCCTAACATTTCACATGATCGTGCTTGTGGGATTATTTGGTTACCACCAATCTTCCCATCATTGAACTGAAGCTTTGTGAGGGCAGGGAGTGAATGTGTGTGTGTACCCTGAGTGTGTGTGCACTTCTAGCGTGGTTGAATAAATATTCTTGGCACCTTCTTTCTTTTCTCTGTCAAGGAACCTGACCTACATAAAAATTTGTATTGTCTTGTTAGAAACTGTTTTTCCTACTTTCCAGAAGAAGATGTCCATCTGCCTCTTGGGCATTCATGTTCCCATTCCACAGTCATAATGGATTACAGGACTTGGTTATACAACAGTTTAGATGTGACTCACAAATTAATTAGGAAGTATTTCCATTCCAAAGGACATATGTGTATATATATATATATATATATATATATATATATACACACACACACACACACACACACACACACACACACACACGGTAGCTAAGAAAATTATACTACTAATTTTTTTTAGTTCATTGAAAAGAATGATTTGTGCCTATATTGTTTGATCAATTTTGCATGCCTATATCTTGTAACCTGAGCATCTACTTTGAAGATAACAATATGCAGTATATTAACCATTGTTAATTTCCTATTATCTTGGTATGAAACTCTGTCTCTTTTTTATTGTTTCTTCTCTTCAAAATAAAAAACAAATTAAAAAAAAGGAATGTCTTTCCATGGCTCAGACAAATGAGAACATTGGGGTGATTCTGCTTTTTTTGCCATATAAATATTTACATTTATTGTTTTATTACAGTTATTAACCTTCTAACAGATTCTCGTGGTGGTAGAGCATTGTGAAGACATTGTTTTTGGAGCCAGAGAGACCTGGGTTTGGATCTTGGCCTCTCATCTGTAGACTGTGATGATTGTGCTTGTGGGGTCTTCTGTGGGTTAGAGATACTGGAGACGATAGTGCCTGATATGCTGCCTGATGTACTGTCAGGGCTATGTGGTTGGTTATAGTGAGGATTATTATTGCCAAAGTTCAAAAAGTAAAAACTGATGGCCACAGATCATTTTCTTTAACCACCCACAGCGAGCTGTAAGACAGGGCTCAGGAGAAATGGCTATAGTTCTTTTAAGCTCCTTGCAGAGCCAGACTTTGGGGAGTGCTGGAGAAAGCCTCAATTCAGGACCATATGAGCACCGACAAGGTGGCACTCAGGATGGTGTCACATTAGGATTAGAAGAAGACTGGTTAAAAAAGACTTGAGGCCTGGGTCTCTCATCATACCAATTAACTACAAATTTTTAGGGTCCAGGGTGAGGTGTTTATGTGTAAAAAATTCTTTAGATGATTTGAATGTCTTAGGTTGCAAAATCACCACTGTCCCAGAGTTCTCGTTAATAATCACATTATGAAGTCTCAGGAGCTTGCATGAAGGGTGACAGCAAATAGAAGGGTGATAAGACATAAAAAACACATATCTCCACTGCTGTGGGGCATCTGGCTGAGGCCCTTGGTCTGGGAAATAGGTTTTTGCCAACATCACCGGAGTAGGGAGCTCATTGTTTTCTAAACTGTTACAATCCCAAAGGAGGTGAGGTGATGGGTTCTTGGAATGGGATATCAAGATATGTCATTTTAAATGCTGGGTTTTTAGGAAATGCTCTTCTTAGAGTGCCTCCCTTGGGCCTGATGGTTTGGCAGCTTTGCATCCAGCACTTAGCTGTCCATCCCACTGGGCAAGCCTCCCTCTGATCTCAGAGTGCTGAAGACATGTTATTGGCAGAGGCAGCATTCGAAACCAGCCTCTGTCGTGAGGTGCCTGAGAGTCATCCCCACAGAGGAGGGCACCCCCCAGGGGGCTCCTGTGTTTGGACGATGCTCCTTCCACCATCCCTATAGAGCAAGTAGGGGCTTGACCACGCCGCAGGCACTCAGGAGATGTGCTCAGTCGCTCTGCTCTGTGGGGAACTGAGGCCCAGAGGGGCCACTCGAGGGTGCCAGGGTGAGACCCTGTGTAACCAAGAAGCTGGTCCTTAATGCAGGACCTCCTGCTGGGTCAGAGCTTTCCCCATCTTATATGATTCCCCCACCTTCTGTAGTCTTGTGTTTCTCTGATTTTCTCTTTCTCTTTTCCTTCTCTCCCTAGCTTCCTCCTGAGTCCATCTTCTCTGATCCCCCTCCTCCATTTTCCTCTTTGCTTTTGTCGTCTCAAGTTTTATGTCTTTAAGAATTTGTATTGCATTGACAGAGGCTCTCTGATTAGAAATGGTGGTTAATTATTCTTGGACTCAAATGACCAGTTCTGTTGAATTTGATGACTGCTATTGTTTGTGATTTACAGTTAAAAATGCCAAAAAGTTAGGTAAAGAGTAGAAAAGATTAATAGGAAATCAGATTAAAAAAACAAAACAAAGGCAAAAGCTCACCATTTCTGACTATGGTGATCATCATTCCCAAACTCATCACAGAGGGGAGCAAATGATGTTGGGTGATGAGGTTGTAGTGTGGAAACCCATTTGAAGGGAACTTCTTGTGGCATCTCAGCAGAATCTTTTCACCAACAGGATGATGGTTATTGCCTGTCGGTTGGATTTTTTTATCTTCTGCATCATTCTATTTGAAATCATGCGAATTTTATCAGAAAATATTTCTTTCCATTTGTATGACATCTTATATTTGGGATAATACTAATATAGCTTAGAATATGAAAATGTATTACAATGGCATGTATTTTTTCCTCAGATATTACCAAACCAGTCCCTGTAAAAGCAGAGAAAGGGTAAAATGTAGAATATGGATATATTTTTGTTGAATGCCTTTTTTGTCTTCTGAGCCTTCCTGGAATGAGTAGATTATCATGCTAATAAGAGGGACAAACTCTGTTCTGAGTGTAAGGGGAATACGACCCTTCTTCTATACTTTTTCTCTTTGTGGTACTGGGCCTTTGCACTGAGTTACATCCTCAGCCCATTTTTTTTTATTTTGAGACAGGATCTTGCTAAGTTGCTAAATTGCCCAGGCTGGGCTTAAGTTTGAGATCCTCCTGCCTCAGCCTCCCACAATGCTGGGATTACAGGCATGCATCACCAGGACCCACTTTTAAACTCCTTTCCTACAGGCCGTTGGAGCGGACATTAATTTATTGTTTGATGCCCAGCATCTGTATCCTTTGTGGAATCACCTATTCTGCATGCATAGGTCATTTAGAGAAGAAGAGCGGCTCTGCAATGAACTCAAGGGGTGGAGCAAGGGACCCAGGTTTACATCAACAAGGACACAGTGTACTCCGGCTCTCCTGCATGTGACTGGCATGGGATCCTGAAGAGCTACTGAGACTGTGGGTCCTATTTTCCCCGTCTGAAACCAAGAAGGAAGGGGGCTGTCGATGAAGCTGTCACCAAGGGAAAGTCCATTTGAGCATGAACTGACTCAGAAGACCAAACCTGGAGAAAACGGAAAGTGTTCGAATGTTCTCAGAGAAGATTTGGCACGGTTGGGCTAATGTAGTGAAGATCACCACGATTGAATTGTACCCCCCTCTCTCTCCCTCAAAGATATATTAACATCCTTGTAGGAACTGGAGAGTGTGAACTTCCTGGAGCTAGGGTTTTGGCAGATGGGATTAAGATATAGATGAAGATGAGGTTGTTTAAGAGGAGGGTGGGGGCTTACTCCAAGAAAGCTGGCATCCTTTTCACGAGGGCACAGACACAGAGACTGACACACGCAGAGAAGAGGCAGCCATGTGAAGACACAGACGTGCGCAAGGACACGGCCAAGGCAGAGCCACCAGCGCCCGGGCTGATCAGCAGGTGCTAGAAGATCAGAAGGGGCAGGGAAAAACTGAGCATGGCCCTGCAGGTCCTTGAACTCCAGACTTCGGATTCCCAAGCTGTGAGACAAGAAAGGTTTGCTGTTTTAAGGCACCTGGTTTGTGATAGTTCGTAATAGTAATCCTTGGAGATTAATCTAATTACATAGAAAAACTGAGGCTGTGATAAGGGCTTTTTTTTTTTTACTTAACTCTAGGAAAAACAGAAACTTGTTGAGGAAAGGAAAGGAAGGAAAGGACCATGGGTACTGCATGGCAGAGTTGTCAAGAATTTAGTAGTCATAATACTATTAACCTTGGCTATCGCTCCTATCAAAACGATGGCATACTGAGGAATATGTATGCATGGGGGAAGCCATCGTCCATGCAGCAAGATCGTATGACACTGAAACTGAAAAACCAAGATGTAGCAACACAACACACTTTGTTCGAAGACATAAAGGTAAGTAGTAAACGATTCAGCTAAGAGAGCTTAAAAGTAGCCTCCTGGGAGCAGGAAACAGGAGGTGGGGTTGGCTTGGACCATATTTTGAAACAGGATTTGTATACACAGATAACTTTGAAATTACGAAAAAAATATTTTAAAAGGAGAATATTTGAACCTATGAAGAAATTGATTGTAGAATTAAGCAATGTGCTCATATTGGGAAAAAGCATGAAATTTATTTTGGGGGTTAGTTGCTGGTAACTGTTTCTTGGGTAGTGAAGGAAGTTGAGTCAAAGGTCTTCCACGAAGTTTTGTCATCTCTCCTTGTTCTGCATTCAAATGCTGCTCATATAAAAGATTAAAAATGTCCCTTGCTCTAAGTTTGTAACTACCGTTTAAAACTAGGTACATTTTAGCCTGGCTCATTTCTTTAACATTGAAGGAAGTTTAAAGATGAAATTCTTGGGGTGTATGTTTCCTTGGTGTAGAACTCGCAGGCACTTCCTTATCCTACTGGGATTCTCAGTCAGGTAAGTTCATTTTAGACCAGTAACTACGTGCTTGCCCCCAACACTGACCTTGGGGCAGACAGCTGACCTCTCAACTATTGCTTAATCCTCCTCGAGGGAGGATTCAGCCTGCACTGCCGCCTTTCGCCATCAGAGGGCAGTGGGGGCGCGAGAGCGCAGGAAGGAGGGGAAAAACGCGTGGCACCTGGCGAGGGGGAGGAAGTGTCTCGCAGTGTTTGCACGTACAGCATCTCAGTAGCTAGATATTTCATTGGTACAAATGGCGTGTTTTCTTCTAAATCTTGTGCCAATCCCAAAAGGCATTGAGTTAGATCGTAATGCATTTGCCATGGCTTTCTATTTCACTTCGAGCCAGGAATTTATTAGGAAAATGAAGAGAATTGCGAGAATAAGTTTAGATCAGCATTTCCCCATTTTCCTACTTGTAGAATAGATGTGGTGCATGTTCTGAAAGAACACAGTGTCAGTCGAAATGGTGTTCTGCTTTCTTCCCCATTATTCTAAAATAGATGTGCTTCTCACATGCATGGATAGACCATTTACTCCTGATTTGTATCTTAGGGATGGATCTGACTTATTAGCGCCGTTATTTGTAAACTGCTAACCTGGTTCCCTGGGCTGCAGTAATGCTATCTTGATGGGTTGCTGTGAAAATGTGAAGATGTCTGTCAGGCAGGAAAAATTATGTAAAAATGATGTGGGTATAGAAAATGGAATCGACAAAATGTAATAAACTCCTCCTGGGCTGAGAAGCTGAGCTGCATATGTAATGAAGTACTTTAGGATTACGTCACCTTTTATATAACATCTGGCAGTGACTTTTATTTCAGAGCTAATTTGAAGAAGCCAGGACTTTTTTCTTCCCCTCCCCGAGTCTGCTTTTATCTGAAAAGAAGAAACAGGAATGGTTACATTTTGCATGCAAAGAAAGCCAGAGAGACTAGATTACTCCCTTAGGGTAATGGAGAAAGGAAAAAGAAATTGAAAAAGGTCAGGTGAACAAAGCAGAAGGAATGAAGAGGTTTGTGTGATTCTTAGTGAAATTGGACCATCTGAGCTGCCAGACAGGTAATCTGGGTGGCTTTGCCCTCTCTTCTCCCCTCCTCTCCCCTTCGCTTGGCTCTGGTTCCATTGACCTGACCCAAGAATGTCATAGAAAGAGTCTTTCCTTAAATATTTGAAATGAGAGATTGAAAAATAAAATCAAAATAATTTAGAAACGTCCTAAGATTTCTTCCGTTAGCCTTTGAGGAAAAAAGCTTTTGTTTAAACCAACTCTTCTCCTCTCAGGAATGTTCAGACTGCCTGACCTATCGAAATACCCAGGGGGGTCCACTCATCTTTGGTGTCTACATGGACATTGGTGACAGATCTTCTATGAACGTGAGTGAGAGTTCACTCCCTCAAAGCCATGTCTCAGGAGGGGTATGAAGCCCCTTGGTAGCTTCTCTGCCCACACTTGCTTGGCACCGCCTGGACCTTGCTGACCCATGTTTACTGACCTCAGTGCCCTCTTCTCTCTCATGCAGTTCTTGCATCTTTCATTCTTCCTTCAACCCTGGAAATGACCTTTCCTGAATGTCAAGGTCATGCCTGTAATTCAGAAGAGGCAGTGTGTTACTTTTGTATCTGATGGATTTCCAACTGTGTGTCTAAAGGTTAGTTGGATATCTGAAAATCAAACAATAGATTTGCATCTTGCAAGAAAGAATTTGTCCTCAGGGAGCTAAAATATCTGATGAAATCCCTAATTATGGTTTCTTCCAGTGCCGCCTCCCTCAGGCCTTGCAACCCCGTGGGTGGGTGAGAACAGGCACATGAGCTGGAGTGGGTGGGCTGAGGGAAGTGAACTCAGAAGCTCTCTCTCCAAGACTTGGCCGTGCTCTCAGCCCAGTCTAAGAGGGCAAGTGCTGGACTAGAAGGTCTTGTTCTTAATCTCCATCCAAAAATAACCACAGGTGACCCCCAGAGGTAATCAGTATGGCGTCGGTGGACTTGGGTTTAGTAGATAGACACAGCAGAGTAATGGAGTGGTTGGGGCTGGCCAAAGGATACCTCAGGGATGGTGGTGCTGTGTGGGCTGGCAAACTAAGATCCCTGGAGTCCTGGAGGCAGGGGGCTCCAGCCTGGTCAGGGTACACTCACCGCTGGCACCACGGGAAGGAGGTTCTGGAGAAATCTCTCTGTTTTCCTAAGGTGACCTGGCCCCTTTTCCTAGTTGCCATACTGCCTTCCAGGAAATAGCTCTATCACTGTAAGGTAATTTAGGAAAGACTGACTTTTGAGTACAAAAGTTTTGAGAATGCCAGTGTTTAATATTTGATACAGGCCTGGGGGTTTAGCTCAGTGGCACAAGTGCCTGCTTGGCAAGCACAAGGTGGTGAGTTTGATCCTGGGTGCCAAAAACAAAATAAATAAATAATATTTGATACATATTGTTGAAGAATATACTACCCCCAAACTTACTATTTTGAAACAATGTTCTTTTAGTTTTATCTCTTGTATGTGGGTCACAAATTTGAGCAACTCTTGGCTGGGTGATTCTTGTGCTTCACATGGCTGGTGTCTTGGCAGGAACAGCCCTGGGCCCTTTTCCCTCTCTATAAAGTCTTAGGGCATCTCCACAGGTTCTCTCTAAAAGGAAGCTGGGTTTTACGTAGTGTCTCACTCAGGACTCTACTAGTTCTCCTAAAGACTTAGACTTGGGCTTGGCATAGCACAAATTCTGTCATATTCCATTGGTCATAGCAATCACAGGTATTCCAGAATAAAAAAATAATGGAAACAGATATTTCCTCCCAAGGAGAGGAGTATCAAAGAATGTGTAGCCATCTTTGCATAAATATGGGATTGCATAAATATAGAGTGTGTGGGCAAAAAAGAGGGTATGTGGAAGAGACCTGCTCCCTTTCCTTACTTCCTATCTAAGGAACCTCAGTTTTCCCAAGGGAAACAGCTGTCCTTAGGAAGACTAAGCTTCATTTTCTCCTGCTACCTGAGGAAAATATTCCAAAAGAAGAGTTGGAAACATTTCTCATTTTCTCCACTGTGTCACACAGCTGTGCCAATGCCTAAACAAGCAGTGGATTATGGGTTTGAAAACTTTTTAGATTTTTCTGTTTGGGTAAAGCAAGGTGAGTTAGGAAGGGAATTATTATTTTCAGTTAAATTTAATTAAATTTAATTTCCTCTGTCTATAACTTTTGCACAATATATCACAGCAAAAGCTTTAACAAAACTGATAGCAACATATGTTGCTCCTTAATATAGGTGTGATACAGTTGACAGAGTCACTGGGTCCTCTTTTGGGAACTCATTTAATTTAGTTAATTTTTGAAAAGGTAATATATATATACATGGTATACATTTTAAGGATACAATAGGACACAGAATAAAAATCTCCTACACATTGCTATTCTTGAATCTCCCCTGTCCCTTTGGTCAGCTCTTTTTTTGGTATATCCTTCTGGACAAATTCTGTGCATCTACAAATACCCACTCTGTGTGTGTATGTATAATTATAGAATGTATAATCATGTTTCCTTTCCCCCACAAATAGATGCATGCTATATCCTTTCTTGCACCTTGTTATTATGAAACAATGTATCAGAATTTGTTCTGAATCAGTAAATATAGATTGATTTATTTTCCCCAAGATCTACATAGTATTCTGTTGCATGAACATCATCTTATCTTTGTTTTGTCTCCTGTTGATGAATATTAAGCTGTTTCTAACCTTTTGCTATCATGAACATTGCAATGAATAGTGCTGGACATGCATATTTGTGTATAATGCACAACTGTATCTAGAAGTGGGATTATGGGATTGAAGGGAAAGAGCACTGTAATTCGCACATCTATCACCAACTGATCTTCCGTAGAGATTGTATTAGTTTCTCTTCCTCCACTTGCCTTTTGTTGTAGATTTTGGGGATTGTCAGTGGATGTTTATTTTCTGAAGAAACAAGCTGTAAGATTGAAAAAGAAAGATCGATATGTGTGTTTTTATATCAGGCTTCATTTTATGAGATTTCTAAGTACTTTACCAAATACTCTGGCAAAAGTAGCGTAGTGTCAGGCATTCTTAGCTAGGAGGAAGCTTGCCACACAGAAGAATGGAAAGTCTGAACTTGGCATGGTAAGAATTTGTTCTGGTTTGACATTGCCAATATGCACTGTGGGATTTTGATTAAGCCAATTATCCTTCCTTTGACCTCTGTTTTTTTGTTTGTCAAATGAGTATTTGGAGTGCATGACCTCAGACAAATGCTTCGATCCAAAATTACTGTATTCTATGAAAATTCATTTACTTTTTAGAATATAATACAAAATTCTGCCCAGGAACATAATTTGCAAGTCCCTGTACAAAATAAAAATACAAAGGCTCTTTTTAAAAAAAAATTATTGAGTTTCAAGATAGTTCCAGAAGAGTATTAAACCAAATGTGGGCCTGTCTGAGGTCAGGGACCCTGTGCCACTGCATAGGGGCTAAGTCTCTGAACCCAGCTCTGCTCCTATAAAGCCTCTGGTCTCCAAATTAGTGATTTATTTATCTTTAAGGACTTGGTGGCAGCTTGATTCACATGTGTGCCTGAGCTGCCCACCATTTTTCCTGAGGAAATCTGCCTTGGATCACAGCTCCTTGCCATCAGAAGTTGTTCTAAACTGTGGCATGCGTGATGGGCACCAGAGGCGGCGACCTGACTTGAGGGCAGCTGGTTCATAGGCTGACAGGAAGTGCTGCAAATGGCAGGAGTTAAATAATAACACTGGCAAAGAGACTCTGGAATTTGAGCTGAAGGATATAGAAAGTGTCTCGGTCACTTTTCTTTGTTGCTGAGACAAACACCTGACACCAAAGTGAAGCAAGGTAAGGTTTATTTAGCTTACAGTTTCTGGGGATTTCAGTCCATAATCAGCTGGGTCCAAGGCAGGGTGGCATGGCACAGGGACAACACTTCGAGGCAGCAGCCAGAGCAAAAGAGAAAAGGCAAGCCTCTTCTCTACCCTTAAACTGTACACAGGCCACCCCCCCACACCTTCAGGGTGGGTGTAACACTCATAAATATCCTTGCCCTCCTTTGCACAGGATGAGGATATTTACAAAGCAAGAACCCTGGTTCCCTGCTGAGTCTCTCAGTTAAACTTCTAAACTGCTCAAGTTGACACAATGTATTAACCATAACAGAAAGGATCAGCCAGCTGGACTGAGGTTAGGGGGATCATAGTACTGCCATGTGTGACTGAACAGTGATTCCTCATTACTTGAGGTAGTTTAAGTGAATTTATTTCTGTCCTTTGTAACCCAAAGAGCCTAATTAACCAAGTGTTATGCTAGACCATAGCTTTAGCCTATTAATGATTAAGCCACCTAGGGAGTGTGGATTAAGAACAATTAGAAGTATGAATATACGAAAATAGCTCCAAACCTCCATCTTATCCTTCCTCTGCTGCTACTGCATTGGAATCAGCTGGCTGAGTCACCTGCGTAGACCAAGTGAGGGGTGATCCAGGCTCAGACTAGGCCCCTTCTGCAACTCTACTTTATTTGTATCTTAGCCAACTTTATTATATATCCTTAGGAGTTCTTTTTTCTAACTTCTCCTAAGTTATTCTTGACATCTTGTTCTACTTCCAGTGGAGTAGCCCTAGGAAAGATGTAGCTGTCAAATGTACAACAAGACACACAGTTTCTTGGTGCATAGCTTTGTCTTTCTGTTGGACTATGCTAATGAATCTCTGGAGTCAGCAGCAGGCTGAGGCAGAAGCTGGAGTAAATGACCTGTGCAGACCTTTTGCAGTTTAGCCATGCTAAAGAAAGACTGCCAAATGGCCACTGGGATCCCAACCACTAATCATAGAACACCTGTATAATCACTGGATGTTTTTTCCTTTCCTTCATGGTTCAGTAGAAGCTGAGTTTGTTGGTCTTCAGATGAATAATCAATTAATTTGGTCAGGAATGTCATGTAACTTATCACTGACAGTGATTTGCTTTCTAGGATGCATTAAAATCTGCGGTATGTGGGTGTATTACTTATAATAACATCCCATGCACACAGGGTAGCCCATTTGAATGAAGTGTGCACGAAACTGCATCATGTGAAATGAATCTTTGTTCATATAAATCACTCTGCAGCCCAGGAACCCTGGAGAGCATGAGCTAGGACTCAGGGTGCTCTTCTTCCTCGAGGGTGCCTGTTGGTGGGGCATAGTTGAGCTGTGTTTATGGGGTAATCTAGGAAAACAAATTGCTAGATTGGGATTTAAACATGGAAAAAGAAACTTTTTTATTTGCATTTATATCAAGGCCAAAAGGAAATGCAAAGGTGAAGGCTACAGTTCTAATTCCATTCTGGTCTTTGGTATAGGATAGAATTCACTGGCAGGTTCCGTTGTATACAAGTAGGTGGGGACTGGCTTACACCTGTAGACTCTCTGGGGTGATTACTATGGGAATATGCTCATGTGTGGTCAACCTTTCTGTATCTGAAAAAGGGAAAAACGAACTTGGTAGTATTTCCAGATTCATTTTGCTGTGAATTCCAGGAACGTAAGTCATTCCAACAGAGTTGGAAGATGCTAGCATTGACATTACCCTAAATACTGAGACATGATTCCCATATATATTACTTTTATACTGTTTGTTTACATGAAACATATCTAGATGTTTAAAAATAATAATAATTGAAGCAGATTTTCTTAATAGAAGCATTAATATTTGGGGACTATTTGGCTGGTTGAAAGTGATCAGTGTCTGATGACAGGACCAAACCACAGCAGATATATTTATTCAGACTGATATGGAGGCTGGAATGGTAACAGGGTGGTAGGTGGGTGGGCCAGAAGAATGTCATTTATTCAGGCATTTAAACCATCATCAGTAAAATTTCTCCTAAGAGTCACAAATGCACACTGGCAGTAGGAGATGTGAGGGAAGGAACTCCCATGGATTAGAACCTGATTATCCTGAGGAAATCCAGGGTGAAATTAATGGCTAATTGCTAGGATGCAGAAGGATTAATGTCAGATTACCACTGTGATCTCTTGTAGAAGCGATGTGGCTTATTTTATCATTTCTACTTCCCATTTGGTTAGGAGAACATTCTCATAAGTGTACATATTTCATAGCCCACGTGCTAAGTGCCAGAGCAATGTCATTTAATTTACAGCTGAATGTAGGCTTGACATTGAGCATTATTCGTGTAGACAGAATCATGGCTTCTTCAAAGAGTCCTCAACAAGAACAGTATCAATGGGAGTCAACCTTCCTCAGGCGCTGTAGAAGTCTTCTGCCTCACTTTGATACCACCAGGACTCTGCAGGTGGTGAGCAATGTGGTTCTGGTGTGGACAGAGAGAGCAAGCACATGATTTGTGCTTTAAATGAAATGTCAGTGAACAGTAGAAATTAGGCAAAAAAGTGAAAAATTTCAGAGACCAGAATGAATGAGGGCATTGGACAATATGATATAATGTTTTCCTTCAAAAGTTAGCCTGCCTTCAACTTAGCCTGACTACAAAATGTGCAAAAAACCTAAAAAAAAAAAAAGATTAAAAAGTAAACATTTTAACTGCTGGTCCCTCCTGAATTCCCTTGTCAGAGGTAACCATTGGCATTTTCTTCATGCATGGCTCTTTCATACTCAAATTTATGTGTGTATTCAAGCATATAGGCTTTTAAAGAAAGCAAATGAGGTTATAGTTCGCACATTGTCATATTTAGCAATGTATCCAAATGCAAATAGGTCAGGTACATTCTTTTAAACTTGTAGTATTTGTCTCCTTTAGGGACATTCAGCTTTCTCTTCTACAAACAATAGTTCAGTGCGTATCCTTGCTAATGCTTCTTTGTGTACCTGTGTAAGCATTTCTCTAGGATAGTGGCTTATCCATGGACTTTCTCTGTAGAATTATACAAACATTTACAGTATTGACATATGCTGCCCAGTTGCCATCTAAACAAATACTCATTTTCATGCCTAACGTCAGTGTGTGAGGGTTTCTGTTTTTCTCATATACTTGACCACTCTGGATATTATCAAGTTTCTTAATTTTAGCCAATCTTGGGAATTAAGAACAACTTCATTGTCTTAACTTATATTTTCTTGATTAGTAAATGTTGACTATACTTTCCTGTAATAGTTAACATTTGCATTTGTTCTTCTGTGAAATATCTATTCTAGTCCAATTTTCCTATTGTGTTTTGTTGAAATACTCTATTTTCCGGATCTAAAATTACTTGGATTTTGTGTGTTTTACATATTGTATATACTTAAACATTTGCTGTTTTTTCTTGCATCGTATCTTATCTTGTAAAGGAGTTTATGTTGCTTGGCATGGTGATGCACACATGTCGTCCCAGCATTTGGGAGGCGGAGGCAACAGGCTTGCAAGTTTGAGGCAAACCTGGGTTATATAGTGAGATCGAGGCCAGTCTAGACTACATGGTGAGACCCTGTCTCAAACAAAACAAAAACAAAAACAAAAAAAACCAGCAACAAAAACCAAAAACCAACCAACCAAACAAAAAAACAACAAGTAAACAGCAGCAACAAAAGAAGTTTATGCTGTCAAGTCTGTCAGTCTTTTCTTTTATGGCTCAGTGGTTTTATATCTGCTTCAAGATTATAAAAACATTTTTCCAAGTACATTGTAGGTAAAAAGTAATCTAATCCTTTAATGAGTCTGATAGTCATTGAAGTAGTTTTGTGTAACATGTAATATAGGAAAAATTTCCTTTTCTTCCTGGAACAATATTTCATTTCTAGGCCTCTGATAACATGCTCTCTGTGACACCTTGGATTTATGTGTTGTTAGGATGTATGTAGAGAGTCAAGAATAATTACAGTTTTCTAGTTTGGGTGACTGGTTGGTTGGTGAAGTCATTTGCTGAAACGAGAAATACAGATCGAGAACCAGATTTAAAGGATAAATTTTGCACATTTGATATAAAGCCAGGAATGGATGTGACCAGATTTGTGAGATACCGGTATTTTAGAAGTTTGTGGAAAAAGGAGAAGGTTATTTGGTTGAAAAAGAGATACGAGATGTAGCAGTAGAAAACACCATGGAAAACATGAGAGGATGGTTCCAGAAGGAGGAAGAGGTTAACAGGGCGAAAGAGATAAAGAAGACCCACTAGGGGGTGAGCCCCAGGAGCCCCTTCAAGTGTGCTGGCCAGGGAGTAATAGGAAGCTGGTGGTCGAGGAGGCAGGTTGGTGAGGTTGGGTTGGAA
>RJWT010025074.1:0-16247 GCA_004365215.1 Cuniculus paca | reverse complement strand
GGGGGGGGGGGGGGGGGGAGGGTCGGCGGCGGTGGTGTGGGTCCCGCTCTAGCACAAAGTTAAGGATGAAGGTGAAAAGGAGGAGGATTGAGGGACTCGGGTTCTCCCCGGCAAGTACATTGATCAAAGATTGAGAGGGGAATGACAGAGAGAAAATGAGCTGAAAAGTGCAGGCTGCCGGCTGGACGAGTTGTTGTTGTCACACGGTGCAGAGGGGAGGAGCTCCGGAAACTTGAAATACCCTTTGAAGCCGCAAAAACCTCACTCACTAGTATTAACCCAAATTATCCAACCAGGAACTCGGAGCTGAGACTCCGAGAGCGCGAGACGGGGAGCGAGGGGAGCGCGCGCGGGGAGGGGAGGGGGCGCGGAGAGGCTGCGAGAGGGGAGGCGAGGAGGGGACACCGAGGTGGCGATCGCAGAGGCAGAGACGGGATCCTGCACTCCTCTGCTGCTACTACCGTTAGACTGCATGCCCGATACTCCCTTTCTTCCGCGACGACTTGTAATTTTTTTTTTCCCCAAAGCGTCTAAGCAGTCGCCTGACAATTTGAAAGAGAGTCAGAGCGCTCTTTCAAAGATTCAGGATGCATCTCCGCGCCTTTTTGCAATGAGATAAAAATGAAATACATCCCTACTTCATGATTATTAAGAAATTGTTCTGAGGAAAATTCGCATGTAAGCAAACCGCAACGTTTTTTTTTAATGCGTCTGATTTTTTTATTTCTCTACTATGTGTATAAAGATAGTGAGAATTTCAGGACAGTTATCAAGTTGTCGGAAGAAAGTCAGTCTGAAATCGCTTAAGAATAATGACATACTCGGTTCTGAAATTCCTTATTTCCTAATAGATAGTGGAAATAAATGCTTGCCATGAGCTGGACTGCTCAGAATAACTTCACATTCACGCTAAAGCCAGGTCAGAAACATTTGTTCTACCTAAAAGGATTCAGAGAGCAGCCTCTTTAAAGATTTGGAAAGTAGAACAAAATAACACACTGATGTTTCTTACACAAAACTCTGTCATTAAGTCACCTGTCTTGAACAGTAACCAACCTATACCCTTTTAGACCCAAGACTGGTTGCTAGTGTGATATTTAAGTAACACAATAGTTCTGAGTTTTTGTTTTTGCTTTTTTTCATATTTGAGAAGTATCAAAATATTTTGAGAAAGTTCTTTTCAGTTTGTCAGTTATGTGTTTTGTAAATAACAAGGAGAACAAAACCTAAGCTCACTGCCAGAGTTGTAAAGGCAGAAAGGGTAGCTAAACTTGAAAACAACAGTAGGCAGTGTATGTAGAACAACTCTCTTCCTTTTCTTCCTGTCTTTTTCTTCCCTTTTCTAACTTGTTGCATAGAGCTATTTACTCAAGGATTTTTGACCAACATATTCTTGAAGCATAGGTCACGTCTGTTTGCTGCTTATATCTCTAGGAATCTTAAATAGTTAGGCTTTGAACCTGTCTACACAGGTCCAGTGACTCCACAAGATAGGAAACAATGTGATAGCATTTGATAATTTTTTTTAAAAAATAAACTATTAGTAGCAGGTTTACAGTGTTGAGAAATCTGGCGTTTTGATGTCGAAATTATTATCACTTTTCTCTTTATCATTTTAATCCTTTAAACTCTTTGAAGTTTAGTGTCAAAAAGTGCAGGAACTGTCTACAGAGAAATGTGACACTATTGAACTAACTAGTCTAAATTTATGCTAAACTTTTGAGGGTATAGCAGTTATATCAGAGGCTTCCCTGATTTATGAGTATTGAGAAAACTTGCAGAAAAGTAGATAAACTTCTACAAGGATAGCTAAAGTTTGCACAGCTGTTTGGCCTAGTTATCCAATGCATTTTAGTATTTTCACAAATTATTTTAACTAATTTTTGTTCCTTAAGTCAGTCCTCAATTAAATGTAGAAATTAAATATATATCACATACATCAAAATGCTTCTTTAAGTGTTTACACAGGCTTTGGAACATACTAGTCCCCCCCACCCCCATGCCAGATTACTATGTTAATGAGGGCAAGAGAAGAAGATAGTGTTAAGCTATAAAAAACCAATTTGGGAACTGCATACTTAACTTTGATAAACAGATATGGTTTTAAAATGCTAAATTACATATCTTTATTTAAAAATTGTAGTCACACAAATGGAAAAAATGGTAGTTCAATGTTAAAAATCTGCCCTAACCATTCTAATTCCTCACATTTCCTTAAAGCTAGTAGTCACCCCAAACCTGCCACACTCTGAAGTCACAGGCAGGAAGCAGTGGTAGCAGACCAAGACACAACCCAACCCTGTTTCAAAGCCATCTCCAAGTTTTTTGTTGTTGTTGTTCTACAGGGAACCTTATACCGCTGAGCTGTGCCCTAATTTGAAGCAGGCTTAGGGGCCTTTGTCCCACCTAAATGGGAGTCCTAGCTCCCCAACCCCTCCTCTTGCACCTCAGGTCTCTAAGCCATTTCAAGGAACTATCACTCCTTTGATCAAACAATAGAATTAAGAAAGTCATATAGAGCAAATTAAAATATGTGGGAAAGAAAAGCCTTGAAAAATGTGAAGCATTCTTTTCTTATTCTTTTTTTTTTGAGAAATGTTACTAATGATTAGGTCAAAGAGTATTTAACAACATCTGATAAATCAACTTAAATATTTCAGATTCTCACTCTATTACATCTTTAGCTTTAGAGCTTTTGTCTTGTTTGTTTATTGTTTTACATCGCTTGTTGTTTCAGGTCCTCTCCATCTCATCTTCCCCAACCTTCACTCGATTTGTATAAGCAAAACTCAAAGTACTGTAACTGATATTAGAAAATTCTCCTTGTGTTTTGTGAAGACGTATTGTGCTGAAATCAATAAGACTGTTTAAAATTCAAAGACCTGCAAATCGTTCTGTTTGTCCTTTGATAGGGCCTGTGCTGATTAAAATGCTACCAAGAAAGCTTAATTGCTGCACTAATTAAGAAGTCTTTAATTTCTTTCCTAGGATATCGTTTGAAGCTTAGCTTGTACCAGTTCAGGGAAGGTATTTTCTTCCCTCCTCCTGCCCTCTTCTGGCCCCTCCCCTTCTTTCCTCCTCGTCCCTTCCCCCCCCCCCAAGATCCGTACGTACGTACGAATGAGAACTAATACAGAGAGTGGTCGCAGGTCTCATCATCTATTACTTAACAAAAATCGGCACAGGATGCAGAGTTCAGTGCAGTATGAAATGCAGTTCTAAGAAGAGCTGTAAGGTTGCAGGAGACAGGAGACAGTAAGAAAATACAAAGTAGCTATTGCAGCTAAAGTCCCTGTAAATACCTGGATGATAACAGGCACTTTAGCCCGATGATGGGAGCATCCTATTTGGTTAAAAGAGGCAGTGACAAGGAAATGAAACAGGGACACATAAAAAAATACTTTCAAAACCTGTGGGGTTTTTTTTTGTTTTTTAAAAGAAGAATAAATCTGTAGAAAGATGGACTTATAGTTGGGAATTGGTAAGTATCATTTTCTCTTATGAGTATAAAAACGAATTCTATAGGGATTTATTTTTGACCCTTTTATAACTCAGGGAGACATAGCACTGTATTACATCTATTCCATCCTTATTTATTGACCTATTTTATTTACTGATTTCTCAAGTGGGGAAACTGACTAAATGATTTCACAAAGCTTTCTCTGTAATCAATAGTCATTTTTTAGGTTTATTAATGCTGCATTATAATTCTGGTAAACAACTGCAAAGCAGAAGATTGTAACAAAGATACAAATATTGACAAAGCCAGGAAAAATCATGTCCTTACCTCTTTAGAGTTTCGACATAGCAATAGATAGTTATTTTTAAGGAATGAAAATGTGTATTTCACTGAGTATAAAAACTAAAATGATTAAAGGTGAGGTGTATTTGAATGCGTTCCTTCAATATCTCAAATATTCCTGA
Source organism: Cuniculus paca (assembly GCA_004365215.1). Lineage (NCBI taxonomy): Eukaryota > Metazoa > Chordata > Mammalia > Rodentia > Cuniculidae > Cuniculus > Cuniculus paca. The sequence continues at coordinate 12,323 of RJWT010025074.1, read as the reverse complement.
AACCAAGGACTATCTTTTCATGGCATCACTAAGTGAATAGAAACAATTTGAACATAACCAGAAAGGGCAATGAGAAGAAATCTTTGTCATTTTATTCTTTTAATTTTACCCAAGTACTACTTGAAGCTTGCACATAAAAATACAGATGTGTATTCCACATATATACCGAATGCCTTTCAGTGACAGGACAAGGAGATAACATGCTTAATAGATTCAAAGGGAGATTTACCATTCTGAGCACGACGTCACTCTAATTATGTTTACTCTAATTGAAAGCAAGGTTTTTTTGGAATCTGAAATTACTTTCAGAATTTTTTTTTAAATAATGCAAGTGGATCAAATGTTGATTCACAAGCATTTCAATCTTTCAAAATGTATTGGAAAATTAAATGAAAAGTAGAGTTTGGTACAAACAATGCCCCAGGGCAAAAAACAACTAACACTAGATTTTCCAGTCCAGCCATAACACAAATCAATTTGAGCACACTTCTATGGCCAGACTGCCAGATTGTTATGACTGCTAATTCACTCAATCAAAGAGTGCATTAGCACACCCGGCACAAATAGCCTTAACAATAGAGTGCGTTTCTCAACAATTCCAAGATGTATCACAATGGAGAAGTAAAGAGGAAGATCATTTTTACATCTGCATATTTACTAATGGATGTGTTGCCTGAACAGAAATAAAAATGACTGAGATAAACTTCAGGCATTGGTTTATTAAAGAGCTATCAAAGTTTGGCAAATCTCAAAAGGTATCAGGGTACCAGAAGTTCACTGACTTTGTTAAACGTTTCTCAGGAGAGAGTCCAAAATTGATGTTTGCACTTCAGTAGTAAATCATTGAAGATGGAGAAATTATGCCAAGTAACTCTCTTAAGCCTTTTTAACTCAGATACATGGCCTCACCAATCAGCTCAGCAGGTAAACCTCAACTACTTTAAGCACAGGCTTCCCAACTTTTACATTTTTCAGCCTTCCCTCTCCCCATTTGTTTCCCCCAACTTCTGACTTTTGGTTGCTCTCGCATCTGTACTCTCCTTTGTTTCTAACTCCTTCCCTTTTCTCAGGAGCAAGGAATAGGACCCTTATCTCACTGATGCATTTTCTAATACTGAGCAGAGAGCTCGGTGATGAATTACCCCAAGGACAGAGGTAGTGAGCTGAAGGTGAACACGGTGTAACTTGAAGCACTCCAACTTTACATTACTAATTTTGATTTTTAATAAAAGAGTGATTAAAGTGGTTATAAATAATTCTTGTTTGTTTTACAACATGGAAGTGCAGGGACTATATACATATGCTTACGGAATGCGTGTAATAATTATCTGCTCACATTTGCATTTACATAGACTCAATTGCCAAATGGTGCAATTTGGCACTTGGCTCTTTTCTCCCTGACTTTCCGTCCTCACCTCCTTTTCTCCTGGTTCAAACCAAAGGTCACACAAGGCAGAAATACTTTGCTGCTTATGGAGTATATGATAAGAAATCTCTGATCCCAAACAGGTAGGTAGAAAGAAAGAGAGAAAGAGGTAGAGAGAGAGAGAGAGAGAGAGAGAGAGAGAGAGAGAGAGAGTTGTAACAATAATTACAAAGGAAAAAATCACCATGGAGTTGTTTTTCTGACTCTAAACTGCATCATTTTTATGACAAGTAGTCATGTCCCATGACAATTTAGTTATACTTTCCTACTATTCATTTCCAAGTAAGTATTCTTCATTCTATCTGTAGAGTAGTATTAAGGGTTGCTCAACCAAATATTCAATCAAATCAACAAACACACAAACACAGTGAGAGCCTCGAAGAGTTAGATGGTAAGAGGAAGCAGCAATAAGAAGGATATAAGTTAAGAATTCCCTTCATCTTTTAAGTTAGGCCATTGTGAGAGGAACGGCAGACTGGAGTCAGGTCAAAAAGTCAACACATATTTAAATCCTTAGTTTTCTGGTAAATATTGCACCTTCAAAACACCTTTCCATATGTGGCATTTTCTAATTGTTATATGCTTTTCTCTTTGAAAATCCAAGATCAGTATTAAAACACATGAGTTACTTAAGAGATACATAACTAACAGTGAGATGGAATGAGGGCATACAATCTATTGAAGTATAAAAATGCTTAATATTAAAAGCTAAATTATTGTATAAAATTTTGTAATGCTAGGAGAAATATACTTGATTATCAAAGTATCTATTGATTCACTGTCTGCTTTGTTGTTGTTTTAACTTATTATCTTGGTCTTTTTTCTTTTTCTTTGCTTTACTAAATAAAAGAAGAGGTCACTGTCCAACAAATAGCCTGTAAAAAATTGTTTTATTTGACATCAGAAATTTCAAGAATTGTTAGAAAAGGATAAACTGTTTATTTATTGCCTCTCAAAACAAAGAGATTTTTTAAAAAGTTAAAAGAACAACAATTGCTACCTTCTAGCCCCAGATCTTGTATGTCAAGTTTCAGCCCAGAGCAAATTTTTACAACAAGTTATAAACCCCTGTAACAGAGGGTTTATTATAATGGAAGTGCTGACACAACCTTAACTATAGCGTTGTAAACGGCTATGCTATAATATCCATTAAGCAGAAAGAAAAATAAGCTGGCTGATCAATAATTTATACAAAGAGTACCAACTGCAGACATAATAACTGTAATGTTTGCAAAGCAATCTCTCTGCTCTCCAGGCTTAACAGTAAACGCAAACTAGCAATGCTGTTAATTTCCAACTCCTACAGATAAGAATACAAACAAATTACTTAAAATTATATTTTGCTCAACATTTAGCATGCCTCGATGGGATAAAATAAAATTTAATTATGATGCAACTTGTGCCGGATGCAAAGCTGTTTTGTTTTCCAGCACATTTTATTATGAAAGGACATTCATTTGGAACATCAATTATGGGAAAATAGTATGTTTCAATGAGTTGACTTGGGTCAGGGAGGCTCTTCTAAGAGTTATTCAGACATGGAAACAGATTGACGCTGTTTAACTTCAAAGAAAGTTACAGGGTTTTACAGAGCTACAACCTGAAATACAATACTGCATGCTCTGATCCCAGTCAACTGTCAGTAAAAACACACCTTGTCATTAGAGTTCATGGGAAAAAGACATTGGTTTGGAAAAGTGTGGCTATCATAAGTATCCAGTGGATCTGGGAGTATGACTTTAATGGTTGCCCTTACTTGTAGAGAAACATGGTGTGTCATTTCTACCAAATAAACATGAATCATATAATGTGAATATTATGTTAATTTCTGGAAATTTTTTAAAACTGTATTTCAGTAGATGACCATCACTGATGCTCTTTTTTTTAAAATAGTGATTACAAATGTTCAGGGTGTTATTTTCACAATAATGTTACCGATGACTTTTAAAGCAAGAAAACGATTTTAGAGGAATTCAAGAAAAAGGCAGAACAATTGAAGACTTCCGCAGTACCCATGAAGCACACACTGGAGGTTGAACCAGAGCATACATTTGTGAGGTTCATATCTCCATTAGTCTTTTTGTCTGTTCATTTCTTGGTGGCAGGGTTGGGGGGAGGGAGATGTGGAACCCAGCAGAATGAAGAGACTTTGCTATCAGAGTTGTAAAATGGTGTATTACCCTGTGAGCAATTGCACTTGGAAAGGAACCAGTAATTTATATGAGAAGTGTTTAAGATTGCCTGCTCACCCAGTGATCCATGCCAGGTCAGTTCCAGTAATGCTAGAAAACAAAAGGAGGTACATGTCACTGGGAAAAGGGACACCTTATACACCATAGGAACTTGTGAAGGGAAACACTAAAATGCCATTTTCTCAAATGAACTGATCATTACCATTTAAAATCCTGAGGGCTGTGGGACTGGGGAGGAGAGAAAGGATTTTTCTTTTGATTTAACAGTGCTCTGAACCATTGGTTTTAAGGGGGAGATGTTGTGATTGGCTCAGCCCTACGCCTTGGCAAAGGTTAAATCTTGAAACAAAGGTGTATTTTTAAACAATGAAATGGACGCAATGGCTCCAATAATTCATTTGGCTATTTTAAATTTAGAAATTAACTGTTTTTAAAATTATCAGTACAAATAGTAATGCAATCCTCTACTAATGATAAGTATACCAGCCTCAAAATTGTTGTTGTTAATTTTTTGCTTGAATAGATTTTCCCAGACCAACTACTCCTCCAGCTTTCACAAGAAGATACTGTCACATGTGCAAACACTTCCTGAGAATTCCTCCAGATCTTTATTCTTGCTTAGTATAATCCAAGTACCAGCAGACTCAGTGTACTTCCACTGAAGAGAGCTTGCCACATCCACCTTTTGGCATATATTTTCCCATAAACTTTACAGTCATTTTAGTTTTAAAACAAAGTTCAGTTCATTCATATGTCTAGGACAGCTTCATCATTTACTCTTGCCTATTTGGAACACTACAGAAAATGATCATTTCTATATAATTTAGAATGTATAATTTCTAATTGGTTCAAGATTCACCATATCCAACTATCTTTGCACATTTATCTATTAACTTTCACTCTGAACTCTGATGGAAAAGAAACTTATCTTCTGCTTTTACATTTGTTGATGTGCTTTTCTTCAGCTGTTTATTTCTTTCTGATACCTGTTATAATTCTTAGCATTTGTAGTGAGCTCAATAAATGTTATCTGAGTAATTAAAGTTCTTTCCATTTTACTCCTTCTATTTCCTTTGGTCCTATACTGTGTAACCTACCATTCTTATTATGTATGGTTTTATTTAGACCAAGATATGAAGAGTAACAAAACTTTAGTTATGGTTATTCATTTATATTGTAATATACAACTAATATAAGAGAATTCTTGAGGCAAAAATCCAGAGTTGTTAATAAGTTGGGTCTCAATAGTTGTAAAAAAAATTAGTTCCCTAATGAAGGCTTTTACTTGGAATCCATATAGATCAAATGTTCTTTTATTAGTCATCAGAAGAGCTGTTAGGGACTCTTTGCATACTGAAAATGTAAGTGAGAGTACCACCTAAAGTGCTGCAGGAAATTGTGAGGAAAAAGAGATCTGTTCATGAAATTCTGCTTCCAAGCATGAGTAAACAGAGATTGTGCACCACAACTTGTAAACTTTTTACTTTAACATCACCATCATTTTAACGTACATAATATTCCCTGACATAGGAAAGGCACTCATTTTTTTGTACTGATGATACAAAAAAGAAAAAGACATCTGTCCTGATCTTAATTATGCATCATCTCTATGGAGTTCTTTTACCATAACATCAATGAAATTTTGTACAAGAGAAGGTTACAAGTCCATCTAACCCTAGCATCACCAAACCTACATTACCATTCCTGTGTCCATGTCAGACAGCACATATAATTTCCTGATCTTTACCTTCATGCTCTAGGACAATCTCAGAAACAACAGCAGAATAGAAGTCTAGGCAACCTCTCACTATGAGTCCATCAGATTCATTATTATATATCATCCTCTCTTTCTTGTGAAAGAGGAATATGAGAGCTTCCTTTAGTGCTTGTGGGAGTCATTCATTCCCCACGCCCCAACACACACACAACTGTCCTCAAAAGAGAACTTTTTAGGACAAGCATCAAAAAATAGTTTTATTTCACTTCATATAAAGGAATTGGAACAATACAGGACTGAGATGATTGGATCTGGACCCATGGTTCTCTGCCTGTTTCTCTTACTGAGTGATGAATAAATTTCTCTGTGCTAAAATAAAGCCTCTGATATGTTCCCAGTGATGTTTAGATGCATGCATTTCTGCACTGCAATTTAAATAATGAGAATGGAGGATGATGAAAAACAAGGCCAAACTCTTGGAAATGACGTTATTTTAGAGATAAGATTTGAAATCTTGATAAATACTTTACCACTATTGATGAAAGGTAAACTGCAAAAAGCCCTAGGACTTCTTAGTTTTGTGACTTCTCCTGGTTTCCCTTGGTTAGGAAACAGCAGCATCTACCAGCAAATGTCACCTGTTGCAGTACTCTGCAAAATTAGGCATTAAAACAGCAGCTGATTATGTAAACGTATTAGTTTTGTGTAGTTTCTTACCAGCCTCCATCTGTTTTTTCATAGGGGACTATCCAGGCTCTTTCTCTGATTTTTCATTCTGATTTAAAGAAAGATCACTTTCTACTTCTTTCCCAGGAGATGATTCAGGATCACTGGCAGCTATTCCTAACAGCAATAGCAGGCCCTCCTGCTGCCCCATTTAAATTGTCTGAACTGCATGGCTTTTTCATTTATTCTCCCTTTAGATTGAAGCTGCAAAGTAGGCAAGACTTGAATGGCCTAGTGTCTTCAAAGAAGCGCCTTGAGCTCTGGAATGTGACAAAGTGGGAGAAGTCACCTAACACCAGGAAATGTCAACAATGGGGCAGGAACGCCTGGGCAGGTGGATGTGGTCTTTCTAGGCATTTTCTGGGACATGGCAACCAACTCAGCTGAAAAAGAAAATGGGTCTTTTTCCCACACAAACTGATTTAACTGATTTCAGAACACATTGATAATAGCATTAGCATTAATTTAAGTACATGCTTACCAGAAAGTTCTTTAATATGTTTTTATGTAAGTGATTTGATTGACAAATTAATGATAGTCATTACTGAAGAAGAATTAAAGTTTCTAATAGCTTGAATGTTTTACAACAACTAGGACTCTTTATGCTTTGATTTAAAAAAGCATTAAAAAGATGGAAGCTCAAACTAACTTTAATAGTTAAGATGCATTTGCATTTATTTGTGGTGCATTTCAACTTAAAGAAAATAAAAATATTTCTAACTTCTATTTATGCCAGTAGTAGCAATTGAATGTTTAATTATTTCTCAGCACAGAATATAAAAGGAAAATACACAATTAGTAATCTACATCTGATGAGCTTCATTGTAAATATAGTAGGTATTTGATGGCCTGTTTAGCTGTGAAACAAAGCTATATGCAAATGTGAACAAACTTTTGTCTTATTTTTCCTTTAACCTTAATATTCAGGAATATTCATCAGTGTTTTAGTTTTATTATACAAAATGTTTTTCTATTAAGTCTGACTTGTTGAATTTCTAAAAGATACCTCCTGTCAACATACAAAAAAGTATTTACATACATTGGAATTATGTACAAGTATGTTAATATTATTAACCATCATAAAACATTACAAAATCAAATTAAAATTAATGTTCTATTCGAAAGCCTCTAGATGTTTTACTTATTTTATGCTGAAAAAGCTTCTAAAGAATACTTTGTGAAAATGTACTTATAATTTTGCAGCATAGTAATCTCTGAACACTATTACTCAAAATGTGTTTTCATAATTTAGCTACACAAAAATATTTTCAGAGAATTGTTTACACACGACCCACAAACACACACTCCATTTTTGGAATTTTTTTCTAAATCACATTTACTTACTTTAGATTTGTATCCCATCACATATTGTACTTTGGTATCCAAAAAATATAGACTTTGTTTCCATTTAGGTAATTTTAGTCTAGAAGCACTTACAGCACAGCTTTGTTATGTCAACGTTGTACTTTATTATCAGCCTTTGTTTTCTAATACAATGCTTTAAAAATATCCTCTGCTGTATAAAGGACATTGTTGCAAAAAGGCAGCTCAAAACTTGTCCTTCCCTTCCTTTCATTGATCTGTTGCCTCTTAGGCAATAGGAACAGCTGTCTCCAACTCACCCACAAGCAAGCTGAACATAATAATAAGGTAGTGTTACTGGCCTGTATCTATGAATGATTAGACAAAAGATGCCAGCGTTTTCTCATTAAAGATAAAATCACAAAGATACCATACAGGAGAAAGCTGGTTGGCAAAAGCAAGCGGTTCTTCTGTCTTTAAGGTTTACTCGTTTCTCTGGTACCCACGGAGTTTCTCTTTCCATTGGGTTTCCAATAAGGTGAAGGTGCCCTCTGTAGGAGACTTCCAGTAAATGCTGTCTCTTTATACCTGGGTGACAAGAGTCAAGTTACTCCCTCCTCTCCAGTATATAAATAAATAAACAAGCACAGAAATCTATGCAAACACAAGTTTGAATTCTGTAAATTTTAAGGGGAAAAGGATAGAAAGACTGTAGGCATCTATGAAAATCCAGGACCTTTCCAAAATGAGACATTGAACACCGAGGAAACTGTCCAACACGGTGTTTGGTGTTTACTGAAATGGTGGTATGTAATCACGTGGATATTACAAATTCAGCAGTGTTGTTAAAAACGAGAGACAGTTTTGGCCTGGTTGAGCAAAAGGTAGATCTAAACCGAAGGACCCACATATAGAGAAACATATTCATCACCTAATAAATACACTTCCCCAAGAGGTCTTCTTATCTTCCCTTCTTATAAAGGTTACCATAATGCAGATTCATTATCAGTCCCATTGGGTAGCATATAGTTCAGTAAGAAATTGCTTTTGTTAGCATTCTCATAGAAAGAAATTAGCTATTTCATCAGATCTCTTGGGGCTATTTAAAATTTTGGGAATTCTCTCTGTAATTTAAAATGGAAGTTAAAACCAATGATAGACTAGAATAGACTAGAGACAGTCTCACAAATTAAACCTCTCCATCTGGAAGTTTCTTCATCATTCATTGCAAAAGCATAAGCACAAATCACATTTGTTACAAGTAGGAAAGATTTCATCGGTGATGATGCGATTACATGTATATTTATGTTTTAATAATCAGTCATTTTAGTTGCAAAAAATTAAAAATACTGTTTGTGATTTAGTTTTTTGTCTTCACATGCTTGTATATTACTTAGATCATTATCCATGAAGTCATCTGTTTACATTTTTTAGATTCTGACTTGAGCCTTTATGGAATGTGTGTAGGAGATCCTAGTCTCACCTGTCTTGCAAGTTAGGGGATGAAGAAGTGGGCATGGTGGCATAAGAGAGGGGAGTACTGGCCACCTTCTGTCTGTCTAATTGCATTTGTTTGAGAATATCAGTTCAAACATCCTTTTCCTTGTGAATCTGTGTCACACAGCATAGGTACATCTCTCAACCACAATTTTTTTATCTTTTTTTAGCGGCACTGGGGATTGAACTCATGACCTCACGCTTGCCAGGCAGGTGCTTAGGCCACTGAGCCAAATCCCTGGCCCAGCCACAACATTTTCTGAAGCAATTACAATATACCAAGCACTGTGCAAACCTTCCTACAAATGATCTCATTTAATCTTCGTAACTCTCAAGAATGGCAATTATTTGTACTTCAGCACAAAAGATAAGAAACCTAAGACTCCAGAGGTTAAATCCCTTACCCAATATACCCTAGGGCCTGCTTTCTTTTTCACTGTATGTACTCCTTGCTGATTTTATTTTTTACTCTCCCGTCTGTCTTTCACATTTGCAACTTAGTTGTGCTTCTGTTTTCCGAACACAGATGCCTGGAGAATACCTCACCAACACTGACACAGCAATCTGCTTTCCTACTGGATGAATGAGCATTGCTGAAGACTCTCCTACAGCTATGCAGATTGAATACCTCATTACTCAGGACTCTCAGCTGCAAGCTTTAAAATTCAAGGTAACTTGTTCCAAAAAGGGGTTGAATAAGCTCACATCATCATATTAACAGGAGGTCAAGGCTCCAGAGAGTACCAGAAATGACTGCAACAGGGATTCAAACACCTAATCACATCATCTCATACCTCTGAAGACAGGCTGGCCAGAGCAGCTTCTTCAGTTCCTTGGCCTAGGTTCCACACAGCTAGATTCACTGCTCTGAGAAGCTGTCAGCTCACTACCTGTAACTTCAGCACCAGAGGTAAACTGTTTGCTTCTTTGATCCTCAAGGTGAGATATCTAACCAAGGGCTTTGTTTGGATCATGTGGGTGCAGAGCTTACTTCTGGATGGAGTAACTGGTTCAGGCATTATCAGGTAGTGATTAAGAATGTGTGGGATACGAAGTCAGGAGGTTGTTCAAAACCTGAAATGCTTGTGACTTGAAACAAGTTTTATACCTCTGTACCTCAATTTCTTAAATAAATGGAGATAATATGAGGGTGTGGTGACCAAGGCATGTAATACCCACACTGTGGGAAGCCGAGGAGGAGGACCTCTACTTGGGCAATTCAGCAGACCACAACAAACACACAAATTGAGCTGAGCTCAGTGTGAAGCTTCTGGTTCCACCCTTAGTACCAAACACACACACACACATACACATGCACACACACACACACACAAATAAATACAAAGGAGATAATGATTCTCTTTCACTGCATTGTTATGATCACTGAATGGGGAACTTAGAATAGTGACTAGTTCTGAATATTTTAACAGTCACTTATTCAGGCTTAGAATTGGTTCAATTTGAGTTACATAGTAACAACTTCACCTGGCCAATGAGGCACAGTAATCTAAAGATCAACTTTGAGGAAAACTCTTACTATGAATGGGATAAAAAATTTTCCAGAAGGTGAACATTTCTCCAGATAAAAGAATGAGGAATGCTAGATAGAAATATCACCAAATGAATGTTCTACAACCATGAAAAATATATGATCTCCTAGGTACTTTTGGATCATTGAACGGTTTTCTTATATCCCTAATCAGCTCCATCTGTCCTTCCCTTCAGTAATGATTCTAATTTTTTTTTGAAATACTGAGCCCAACTCCTTAAATACTAGTTCTGTACTCACTATTGACAACCCTACTACTGTAGAAGAAAATTAAAGATCATCAGGTCTTTACTGATTCTCGACACTTTCTGGAGCTTCATAGCTGACTACCTTTTCCAGCCTTGGCCTTTATCCATCTACTTTATTTCCATGTGCACACAGGAATTCAAGAAGACCCAATAGCACCCCTCCACCTCAGAGTGAGATTCATGTTAATACTCAGAAGACTTTCTCTTTTCTGTTTTTGTATTTCAATATGTTCAAGGTGTAGTTTTTATTTTAGAAAGACTAAAGTGCTAAATCTGTAAAGAAATCATGCTACCTGTATGGAGAAAATACTTCTATTTCTGCTCTTAGGCTTTGAACTCTCTTCTTGCTCTTCATTATTCATACTTGTACTTTTATCTTGGGTTTTTACTTTTTATTGTGTGGCTTTCCCCACTGTTAAAAAGTTTATTTACACCATTTTTTTCATTCACTATTATATTCTGTATGTAGCATGTTGATTCGAATATGGGAGTTATTCACTATAATAAGTAGTAAGTAAATAAGAAAAGCCCCCTACTTGTCATACAGGTCGTGCCTCAGTTCTTGGCTATGATCACTTCCTCCAATATTTATTTGCTTAGCTAACTCTTTCTCAGAAGCTAGGATATCACTCCTGAAAAGATTCTTCAACCTAGTAAAAGAGTGAATTATCTCACTCCTTTGCTCCGATGTCATCTTGCACTTACCTCTATTTAAAAAATATTTTTCCTATAGTGATAGTATCTTTCTTCATTAATGACAGGAAACATCTCTCAGTAATCTTTTAATTGATAGCGTTAAACACAATAATTGCATAAGAATCCTTGAACTGACTTTTGCTTAAGAAACCAATAAACTTCATTTGAATGACCAAGTATGAATAAAGAAAATGTTAAAAATAAATTATTTTGATAATTATACACATTCTTTAATAACTATGCTGATAATCTGAATATAAACTTCATTCCACTTTTTACTATGGTATTTGTTTTTTCTACTATTTAGCTAAGAGTAATCTATTGTCTTATGAAATGTATGAAAATGATTGACTTCAATTCCAATTTTCATTTTAGTAATTTAAATTTTCAGTGAATTTTTATTTTTTCAACTTTCTAGCTAGTCAGTAGGGAGTTTCATAGTCTATGATCCTAAAAAGCACATATGCATATAAGAACCATTTGTTAATTTGATTGAATTTGAATAATTTTAAAGAATGTTGAGACATTAGGGTATCTAGTCTACTCTTTCAGTTAGTTATTTCTACATAACAACTATAACCCATAACTTAGTGATCCAAAAAAGTCACTAATTTAGCTCATGTTTTTGTGAGGAAGTGGAAATGGTCTTGCCAGCTGGATCACCTCAGCTAGGATGTGTTCTTGACAGCTTCATTGCTTGGTGATTACAAGATTGATCTGACACTGGGCTGGAGTTTCACCAGGATGGTGTATTGCTTGTGAATATTCTCAAGCACACAGTATTAACTGTTGGACATATGCAAAATAGTCATCAGGTGCTATGAACTGTCCCTCCTAAATCCATGTACTGAAGCCTTCACCCCCCAATGTGACCACTTTTGGAGATAAGGGTCTCAGTATTCAAGTTGAGGGTTCTTATCTCATATGGTGACTTTATAAGAACAAGCAATTCATTCATTCTCTCTCCTTT